>CAUYSK010078309.1:0-67601 GCA_963575035.1 Avahi laniger | reverse complement strand
CACCATTGTTTCTTAAAGCTGAATAGTACTCCATGGCATACATATACCACATTTTGTTAATCCACTCATGTATTGATGGACACTTGGGTTGTTTCCACATCTTTGCAATTGTGAATTGTGCTGCTATAAACATTCAGGTGCAGGTGTCTTTCTTATACAGCATCATTTGGTCTTTTGGGTAGATGCCCAGTAATGGGATTGCTGGATCGAATCTAACCAAGAATTTGAACAGGGGAAATTAGTGCCTTTCTTATCCAAAGTACCAGATTCTTTATGGGCAAGGTCTTCCATGGATATTGGAGGAATTAAGTCAGCAGTTCCTATAGAGATAACCATAGACAAATTTAACCCCTGCCAAAAATTAAGCAATGCCCCTCAGCCCTGAAGCCTTACTATTATAGGCACCAAACCAGTCACTTAGGATTATTTTGACGAGGGACTCATAATTCCATGCACCTGCCTTGCAATACGCCTGTCCTCCCAGTTGTTAATAAAAAGCCAAATGGAAAACGCTGGAGATTCATTCAGGACCCAAGGGCCATAAATAAAATAATAATTCCTAGGCATCCTGTTGTCCCTAACCCACATGTCTTGCTGTCCAATATTTCTGTCACCACCAGCCACTTTGCTGTCATTGATGTATGCAGTGTTTTCTTCAGTATATCTGTAGAGCAGAATGGCCAGTATCTTTTGGCACTCACTGGGGAAGATCACCAGTACACACGGATGGTCTTGCCCCAGAGTTATTCTGAGACTCCTGCTTATTTGTCTCAACTATTAAAGGCATATTTAGATGCTATGGCTTTTCCAAATAGATCTTTCTTAATTCATCATGTGGATGATTTGTTGCTGTGTTCATCCTCCCTGATAGCATGCAGGGAAGACACTATTTATCTGGTACAACAGCATGCTTGGAGGAACACAAAGTGTCCAGAGATAAATTGCAATGTTGTCTCCCTCGAGTTAAATACTCAGGGCACATGATTTCCTTGGAAGGGCTATTAATAAACCCTAGAGACTCTGCCTCATGGCTTTTCCTGTGCCCCAATCAAAAAGACGATTGAGAGGGTTCTTAGAGTGAACAGGCTATTGTGGAAATTGGATTCCAAATTACTCATTAATGGTTCAGCCCTTATATAAGAAAGTAAAACAGGTTGAACCCAACGCAGTTGGCTGGGAAGAAAGGAAACAACATACAGAGGACTGGAAGTGGATTCTCACACAGGCGCCTGCTTTAGGCCACCCCAACCACAGCCTTCCCTTTTTCCTTTTTGTACGTGAAATAAATGGATATGTTCTAGGAGGATCAACTCAAAATATGGCAGTGGTCACAGACCAACTGATTATTTCAACCAGCAGCTAGACCCAGTAGCAAGAGGATACTCCTGTATGAAGGCCATGTCAGCTGTAGCCGTTTGGTGTAAGAATGTGGGAGAATTTGTCCTGGGGACTCCACTAACGACCTATGTCCCCCATTCTATGGCATTTCTCCTAAACTCTCACCACACCCGGCACTGCTCTGACAGCTGTCTCGCCACCTGTGACGCGTCCTGCTTTGTGCCGCTAGCAGCGCTTTGAAGCTCAATAACACTCTTAACCCTGCCGCCCTGCTCCTTCTTCCAGGCAAACAACCAGAGGAAGAACAGGCTGCAGTCCCCTCCTGATATCCTACTCTCCCCTAGGGCAGGTTTATAGGAAATTTTTGTCAAGAATGTTGAATTAATTTGGTTCCCAGATTGTCCTTATTAAGGGATGATCAGGGACATTATTGGGCAGGAAACCTTGTCACTTCCACTGTAGACATGACAGAAAGTGCCCAGCTCCAAGGAGTGAAGTCAGCCCCGATGGCTGGATTAATAGAGTTAACCAGAGCTTGCCAACTGGCAGAAGGAAAAGTGGCAAATGTATATACTGACGGCCAATACGCTTTTGGAGTAGCCCGTGATTTCAGCATGCTATGAAAACAGAGGGGATTTCTCATTTCATCTGGGCAACCTGTACCAAACGGACACCAAGTCTCAGAGCTACCAGAAGCAATCCCAATCCCAAAGCAGCTGGCAACCAGAAATACTCCTGGGCAGTCAAAATGTCACACTGAAGAAGCAACAGGAAACGATCTAGCTGACGCTGTGGCAAAGAATGCTCCCTGGAAGAGATGGCCTGTCCTCCATGAGAATGCACCCTCCGTCCTGCCAGTAGCCTCGCTAATACTCCTGTACAGTATTAACAGGCATCAGCCCCTCAAGAGAAACAAATCTGCTGCAGCAAAAGGGAGGTGTATTTGACCCAAGTAGAGAATTGGGGACAACCCCTAAAAAAACCCCGTGATTCCCATAGGTGTTCAATTATCTCTCCTTTGATTTATTCATGAATGCTCATTGGGCCCCTGAGAAAATGATATCATGGGGAAAACTATTTCTGAAAATTATCTCCTACAATAGCCCAAAAGATATACTCACGATGGACTGTATGTCCAAAACAACCCTGGCACGCTCTTAACGGCTCCTGGGGTCATTTTCCTTTGCCTACAGGGTCATTCGAAGTGTGGCAGTTAGATTTCATCCAGATGCCACCATCTCAAAATTGTAAGTATGAGTTGGTCCTGATTTGTATGTTTTCTCCTTTGGCAGAAGTATTTTGCTTGTTGGAGGGCTACTGCCTTAACGGTAGGCAAAATATTGTTAGAAAGAACCATTCTGGTCTAGGGAATCCCTTCTGAGCTATGCAGTGATCATGGGACTCATTTACTGAACAAGTTGTTTGGTCCATTTGCAAAATCTGGCCCCTAATACATTTCCATTGTGCCTATCATCCCCAATCCTCCAGGTTGACACAATGGACAAATGACACAACAGAAACTCAATTTGCTAAGTTAACAGAAGCTTTTAACTCTCCTTGGCCAAAAGCCCGCCCACTGGTTTTGCTTCATCTTAGATCTACTCCTTCTGGCAAACATTGCTTAGCACCTTATGAAAGAATAACAGGAAGATCTATGAGGCTAGGCAGGCTTATACTAGCCAGGCTTACTCAAGGAGAAATACTGCCTTATTGCCAATGACTTCTTAAAACTTTAACAAATAATACAAAGCTGGTAGCAGAGTCTTTCCGTAGTGGGCTCCCGAGGGGCCAAAGACTTGGTGGG
The DNA here is from genome assembly GCA_963575035.1 of Avahi laniger. Taxonomy (NCBI): domain Eukaryota; kingdom Metazoa; phylum Chordata; class Mammalia; order Primates; family Indriidae; genus Avahi; species Avahi laniger. Next base: position 64,459 of record CAUYSK010078309.1, on the reverse strand, counting down.
TCATGGATTATACAGCCAGGTGACTTCGTGTGCTGGAAAAGACTCCAGCTAAAAGTCTCCCCACAGCCCTGCTGAGAAGGAACTTTCTAGGTACTTTTTTTTTTTTTTTTTTTTTGCGACAGAGTCTTGCTCTGTCACCCAAGCTAGAGTGCAGTGGTGTCATCATAGTTCACTGTAGCCCTACAGCCTTAAACTCCTCGGCTCAAGTGATCCTCCTGTCCCAGCCTCCCTAATAGCTGGGATTACAGGCATATACCACCACACCTGGATAATTTTTCTATTTTTTGTAGAGATGAAGTCTCACTATGTTGCTAAGGCTGGTCTCAAGCTCCTGGGCTCAAGTGATCCTTCTTTGGCCTCCCAAAGTGCTAGGATGCTAGTCACCATGCCTGGCCCAGGTACTTTTAACCGTTGTACTGCAAAATTAAAGGGAGTTGCCTCTTGGATTCGTATCTCACACCTAAAAGGGGGACCTGACCATGTTCTTGACCATACCTGGACCTCTGAGCCAGTCTCCGACACCTGCCAGCAGTTTCAGAAAACAGCAGAGGCTCGGCCAACACCGTTCCAGAGACATTGGACTAGCCGGCCCCCATGAACCCAGAGATAGCTCCCATGCATACTTTCCTCATTATAGAATATATTGCCGAAAACCCTAATTTTCAACTAAGATCCCTGAGGGATTATTTGGCATTTATGTAATCTTCCTTGGTATATTTTTCTAAATGGTTATGATTATAAATTTCTTTTTTAAAATCAGAAAAATGTTTTACTTGCTCACTTTCATTTCCATAATCTCTTCTATTTGCCTACTCCACACTCCTTTTTTCTTCAAACCTGAAAATTTCTCCTGGTTCCCCGTAAACCTCACTAATTTTTCTGTAGCTATAGCCACATTATTTGCTATGATACAGATCAGGATGAAACGAAGGCTACTGAAATGAACCTAAACACTCCCTGAGGTGCCCCCTTTTCAGGGTACCTCTATTATAAGATTCTCACCAAATGTGATGTTCTGCAGGAATATTTACCTAAAAATACCTTGGGTTGATATCAAGGGGGTCTAATCAGTTAAAACATTGCATAACAATAGATACTGGTGCTGATAAGCTTAGACAATTGCCTGGATATGAGCGAAAAAACCTAGGGTCCCCCCATGTGAACTGCCACAGCAAAACCTGTCCAATGCCCCCTAGCCCTGTGCCCCTCCCTGGATGCCCTTGTCCAGCACTGACCACACTGACACTGACCTTAAGGAACTACACGTGGAGGTCAGTTGGTGGCCAGAAGTCGCTGACAGCATGAATTCCACACTTCTAAGACAAGGGTGACTCTGGGAAGCCTTATGGAGAACCTGGACAAGGGCACACTTAGGCATAACCTCCACTCACTTGACAATCACTTGAGACACTCACCAGTTCAGGGTTGACTTCATTTATCCAAATTGTACTGATGCCATTAGTGTACAATGACAACAGCAGTCCTGGTGGATACACCAAAATTGGCCACGAAAAAGACTAAAACCCAACCTCATTGGAGGAATTGAAACTGGGCTAGGTATATTGGGACCAGCTGAATTCATGGCTAGTGAAGAGAGGTATTCCTTAGAGAAAAATTCCCTTTCAGAAATAGGCCACATAGAGGGAATGCTATTCCAAGAAGAAGGAAAGGGATGGGAGGCTTCCCTAAAAGATGATGCAGCACTCATCAAATAAATAAAAGAAACCAGACAAGCCATAAAAACAAACTCCAAAACCCAAAGGTGGGAACGGCCAGGTTCTCTAATCCAACAAGGGCTCATGTTCGAGTTACTACAAATGGAATCTGAGGTAGCTATGAAGCCCATCTAAACACCTATGGAAGATATATAGTTCCCCCAAATTTGTGGATATTTTCAGATGGTAAATGTGACTTCAGACAGTGTAGTCTTAAAACTCAGGCACCGAAGTTGAATGAGGCTCAAAAGTATTCTGTAGCTCAACTAGCAGGCATTGGGATCGTTGTAAATAACACAAGGCTACTCCCCAAGGCAACGGGCTATTGCAGCTATTGAAAACACATGCATCCTATTTCCCTCTCAGATCGTGAAAACAGAAAGGGAGAATGGTTATGGCCTCAAACTGCTTGGAACCCTGAATTCTTCCAATTTTGTCCTTTAATATCCACTCCCATGGGACATAACATTTGGTACATGGGAAAGGGCTGTTTTTATTGAAAGGAATAATAAAATGACAATGTAAACTTAGATAATTTCTCCTGTAGCAAAACCTCTTTTTCTCTTTCAAATACTAGTATATGGAGCAACACAAAGGCGGTGGGAAAAAAATAGGTCTATCAACTGTAAACAAGTCCTATGACGATTTAGACATTGAGGACCAGATGTTTCTTGAATTTGATTTATATCAAATGGATGTTATACCTATGGAGACCAATTGACCAGAAGAAAAATTAAATTTATTAGATTCTGATTTGGAGCCAGTCATACAATTCTCAAATGAAATTTATCATAAGGTTCAAATGACCATTGATAAAGAAGATAAACACATTGTAAGTCTGATAAAAGAACATGACGATGCATGTAGGGGACTTTTTTTTTTTTGGCTGATTAGGTTGTTTACTGTTTTCTGATTCTACCTGTAACTTTCTTGCATGCCTAATCATCACTATTTTTATGATACTTGTCACTATTTTATCATTATATATCTCTTAAAAATGTTATACCAGATATAGGAAAAGAAAAAAGACACAATCAAAGACCCAGATCATTATAGCTTGTAGAATAGATCTGATCCAGGATGTTTTTTTCAGACTGAACCCTCAGCCTGACTCTCTCTCACCTCTTAAATAATTGGTTATTAAATCAGGTCAAATCCTGTCCTTCCCCTAAGATCAAACATTGCTAATGTAGAAACTACAGCTGACCAAATAGACAGTTCTAGGAATGAGCCTTCCTAGCACTGGGGGACCTATTGCTGGCTGTTGGCCATTGGCCTGCACACGTACTCCACGGAATAATCTCTAGCCAACAGGGTGATCTTAGGACTGAACTCTGACCTCTTTTTGTCTTGCTGAAATTCCTTTGCTTTACAAATCAAAAAATCTCCTTAAAACAGGTTTCTTTGATGCAGTATCATGTGGCTTGTTTTCCTACCTGACTGCGGTATGGCATCACATGTCAGATAGCAGGCCCCCTCATCTTAACTTAAGCATTCTCCTCCCTACTGACTCCAGATTGTTAGACAAAGCTTAACTCTCTCATCCAATGGCCACCCATCTAGAATCCCTAAATCCACCTATGACTTGTAAGTCCCTGCTTCAAGATGTTCTTTCTTTATGGGCCGAATCAATGCATACCTTGCATGTATTGATTTATGATTTTACTTGCAATTCCTGTCTCCCTGAAATGTATAAAGCCAAAACATAACTGCCTTGGGTCCACTTTCTCAGGAACTCTTGAGATTGTATCTTTCTGGGCCATGGTCACTCATATTGGCTTAGAATAAACCTCTTTAAATATTTTGGCAGAATTTGGTTTTTCTATCGTCAAGATAGAGACAGAGATAGAGATAGAGATAGAAAAAGAGAGAGGGAACCTGTGTGATTAGGCCTCTATTAAGGTCTGTGGATGTTACACCTTAGGCTTCTTCAAGGGGGCTGTGGATTGTCCAGTTTAAAGAAAATATGAGCAAAAGGGGGCACTTATTTACATGAGTTTGGCATTGACCATTAGCTTTTATTATGGTCAGTAGCTGTGCGGTGCTTTGGGTTTTGGCCCAATGGGATGAGCAAAAAGTGGACCATATTACCAATAACCACACCAGGAGGGGATGTTTTATAATAACTAGGCCAAAAATGTCAGGGTACAACTAAGTTTCAAACAACTCTATCAGGCCTAAAAATGGATTTCATGACAGCAACTATATTAAACAAATTTAGGACACTCCCTTCAGCTGCAGACTCCCTCAGTTGAGGTCATCTTATTTCCCCCTTGTTCTAGTCCTCCTTCAGCCCCCGGCATCGAGGCATCTCCTTTTGGAAGTATTCACTGAGCCACAGGTGAGGCTAGGTTCCCTCCACGTGTTCCCTCAACATCACCGCATTGTGCTGGAGTGGCCCGTTGCTGGTGCACATCCCCGACTGAGCTCTGAGAGCTACAAGTCAGGGACAGTGTAGGTACCATTCTCCCCAGCACCTGTGACAACAGAAGTACTTCATAAATATTTAATTGAATATGGATATGAACTCCTAGTACAGTGTGTAGCAGAAAATAGGTGCTAAATAAATGGTAGTCATTCTTCTTTGTTATTCCAACTTTAACATTCTGGGATTACAGAAAACTGACTAATTGCAGAGCTGTCATCTGGTTGGCACTGATCTTACTGTGATGAGCCTGCCAATTTGCACAGTTCCAAAACCAAATATAGACTGCAAAGGCAAAAAATTCCCCACTTACAAGCAGAGATGTGCTGATGCGGTGCCAGATGGATGGATCTGGCGCTGTCTTGACTGCTAATCCGCAGTGGCCCACACTGTTTCCCATGGCACCTGTTTGGAGATGGGATGTGCTCTTCGTTGGGCCTGCGCCTGCTGGTGCTCTGTAGTTTTATTCTTTAATCGTTGATCCCATGCTTTGTGCTCAGGAGCTTTTGCTGATTTCTCAGCTGGACGTGATTTCTCCTTTTTTCTACTCTCAAAGCACCTCTCATTGGGCTGTACTGGAATTGTGAGGTGGAGCAAAGTCCACCCCTGGGCACTGGGCTCCTGCTAGTCCTCTGCACAGTCATGTGTCCGGTGCTGCTGCATGGAATCCCAAAGCAGCCTCTGAAGAAGGAGCCATTGTCATCCCCATGGTAGACGTGGAAAGCTTGAGGCTCAGACCCTTGCTCAGAAGTAGCAGAGCCCCTGCTCGACCTTGAACTCAACTCCATGAGCATTGACTCTACCAGAGGTAACAAGGTTGTTTTGTCTTACTCAGCAGTAGTAGGCTTAGGGAATGTCATTTGTGTTTTGACTTTATAAGTTTTTCTCCATTCAGGCATTAATTTTTTTTTTTTTATGTAGTCAAATCTCTTCTTCTCTTATTAAATAGCTTCTGGATTGTGATTGAATGTTTCCCATTTTGGGGCATTGAAATATTTTTCCAAGATTTCCTCTAATCCTCTTATAAAGTTTTTTTGTTTCTTTTTTAAAAAATGTTGAAATCTTTTAGGCATATGGAGTTTATTTAGATGTAAAGAGGGAGCTAGAGATCAACTTATTTTTTCCAATTAGCTACTTGTTTACAGATATGTCCTTCTTGTCCCCACTGATATGCAAAACTGTCTTTTTTCATATACTAAATGCTCATCTGTAAGTGAATTTATTTCTAGACTCTCTCTTCTGTTCCAATTTCCCTCTCTATTTATGCATCAGTACTGTTTGTTAATTATTATAGCTTTGTAATATATTTAACTCCTTGGAAGGGATAGACTGCTCTCATTGTTCTTGGTTTTATAGAATTTTCCTATTTTTGCACACTTATTCCAAGTTTTTTTCTAAAACTTAACTTTGCACATATGACATAAATATGTACATGTTGAACACATAGATTACTTTGCTTTGGGCTTCTGGACAAAAGGACTCCTGAGTTGCTTTTAAGCTGTAGTCTGCTCATAGGTAGAAAAGATGCTGTAATTTGCACCATCCGATGCAGAGCTCAGGCAGTTAACTAAGGAGAAACTTGGAAGTGTCTGGGCTGAAGGTTTGTGTCCTTTCAAATTCATATGTTGAGACCCTAACTCCCAATGACATGGTATTAGGAGGTGGCACATTTGGGAGTAAGTAGGTCATGAGAATGAAGCCTTCATAAATATGATTGGTGTTCTTCTGAAAGAGACCTCAGAGAGCTCTTTGCCCCTCCCATCATGTGAGGTTACACCAAGGAGACCACCATCTATAACCCAGGAGGTGGACCCTCACCAGATACTGAATTTGTCAGTGCTTTGATCTTGAACTTCTCATCCTCCAGAACTGAGAAATAAATGTTTATTATTTAAGACACCCAGCCCATAATATGTTTGTTAGAGCAATCTCAGTTGAATCTTCTTTCTGCTACGTGAGGCATCAGCTTCTACAACCATTAGCAGAGAGTTTTTGTTTTTGAAGCAAAGATGTGGAGAGTTCAGTTCTTCCTAATCCCACCTCTTCAAACATTCCACAGAAGTTCCACATTAAAATAAAATGTACCAGATCTGAAAATTCTGTTATATGTCTTCTTCATTTAAAGCCTACTTGGTTAAGTTGGCAGGAGTTGAAGCATAGCAATAGAACTTTAGAATACTTTTTCCCTTTACCCAAATTAGTAAGGGTAGCTCATGTATTTTACAGGAACTGTACACATCTTTCTCCCAGCTTTTCATTTTTTCCATTGATAAAATATCCTAAACCATCTGGAGAGAGCTGGAGTTTGGCTTCATTACCGTTTAGCAGCAATAACACTTTGGGTAGTGAAGGGAGGAGAATGAGACGTCTCTGGAGTAATAGGTTCTCTGGCCAATGGCTGTCAGTTCTGGAGATAGCCTTATATGTCTCCGCACAGGAATGGGGCAGAAGTTTGCAAGTGAGCCCCTCCGAGAGCATGCCTGGGAGCAAGTATTCTGTGGTATGTGTCCCAAATGCACTCTCGCTTTACACCCAAAATTTGAAAAATGTTTTCAGACAGCTAAGAGAAGACAGGTACCTTCTAAATTAAAATTGATGAAGAATAGCAGAGTGAAGCTTACAGCTCATGTTTATCTTCCAAGGGTTAAATTTGAATAAAACAAACTTAATCTCTGCCATGTCATGCTTCTTACTTGGATGTTACATATCTGTGTTATTTTCTATTTATGTGAAAGGCAGTTTAGAATGTGTTAAAATGTAAAACAAACACACACAGCTTTCCCTCATTTGAGCCAACTTTTTATGCCCCATTTTCCAAAAATACATATTTTATTTCCAGAAGAAGTTGAGGTGTGTGGCCAGCGCTAAGTAAGTTGCGTGTTCACAGTCTGCGTCGCATGTGGCTATTTATAAAATGCTCCAGTTTTGCCTTCTGTTCGCTACATTCTCTTGTCTCTTATTCTATGTCCTTCTTTTCCGAAAATGCTGGCTATGGCTCCTTCAAGTCTTTTCTTTTTTTGCTAGGGTCCCTTTTTGGTATTTGATGTCATTTGGGGATTGCCTAATGAAGTCTCACGCACTCTGCCTGCGCCTACATTATATATTTTTTTGGTTTGGGTTTTTGTCCTTCCTTGGACTCAGTAACAAATGTTCTGCAGCTTCTCCTCCTCACCCTACTTAGTCCCAGGGTGGCCTGGCACCTCTGAAGGATGCCAGAGGCCCCTGCCTGAGCTGGCAAGTCCCCAAACCATCTCCTCTTCGCAGCTGAGGCCTCACTGCTCGTTGCTGGACCAGAGCTATATGCTCCCTACAGTAGCTTCTTCCATCAAACCGGAATCCATTTTTAAATCATTGATTTTTAGATCAACGTGATTTTCTTAGAGATCACAAAATGCAGCCTCCCCATTTTATGGATGTGGAAACTGAGACTCAAAGATGGCAAATGGCTTTCAGAAGGTGACTTGAGTATTGGTAAAGTAGAATAATGTAATTAGTAGATTTTTATCCCATGTCCATGAGTTAGGACATGGAAGAGGGAAGTAAAAAGAACAAATCCTACATATGTAGTAATAGTGACTCATGAACCCTTATATATATATATATTTTTTTTTTTTTGAGACGGAGACTATGTCTCCCTGGCTAGAGTGCAGTGGCATCCTCATAGCTCACAGCAACCTCAAACTCCTGGGCTCAAGCGATCTTCCTGCCTCAGCCTCCCTAGCAGCTGGGACTATAGGTGCACGCCACGATGCCCAGCTAACCTTTCTATTTTTAGTAGAGATGGTGTCTCGCTGTTGCTCAGGCTGATATTGAACTCCTGAGCTCAAGCGATCCTCCCACCTCTGTGTCCTGGAGTGCTAGGATTACAGGTGTGAGCCACTGCGCCTGGCCATGAACCCTTATTAAATTCATGATAACCCAGGGTATTAGTTTGCTCGGGCTGCCATAACAAAACACCATAAACTGGGTGGCCTCAACAACAGAAATGTGTTTTCTCACAGTTCTGGTGGCTCCAAGTCCAAGATCAACATGTTAGTAGAGCTGGTTCCTTCTGAGGCTTGCTCATGGCTGCCTTCTTACTGTGTCCTCACATGGCCTTTTCTTTGTACACACGTCCCTGGGGTCCCTCAGTGTGTTCTAGTTTCCTCTTATAAGGACCCCAGTAGTATTGAATCAGGGCCCACCCTAATGGCCTCATTTTAACTTGATCACCTCTATAGAGGTCCTGTCTCCAAATACAGTCACATTCTGTGGTACTGGGGTTAGGACTTGTGTCGCCTGTAGTGAACACCTTCAGCCCATGACACCCTGTGAGGTCAGGACTACTATTAATAACATCCCCATTAACTGAGGATGAAAGAAGACACATACGTGATGATTAACTAACCCAAATTTGCTCAGAGCATAAGTGGTAGAGCCAGGATTTGAACACAGGTGATCTGGCCTCAGCAACCTGCTCAGTGTGTTTGGTGCTCAGAGTCCTGCTTAGAAAATGTTCCATAATGACACTATTGTAATGTTAAGTATGGTCACTGAATGACTTGTGCTACATAAACATCTCTTGCTATGAAGAACAGTGTTTTGTTGTTTTTTTTTTTTTCCCATTTGCCCTGACTTTTTCCAATCCCTTTGGTTCCAGGCTCTGTGTGTCAGCAAGGCCAAGGGTTCATGGTACCCATGTGTATGAACAGAGCTGTGTCAGCTGAGGTGTGTATAACACAGTTGTATCACCTGAGATGTGTACAAACACAGCCATACACCTGAGGTGTACATAGCACAGCCATGCTCCTAAAGCATGTATAACATAGCCATGTCACCTGAGATGTGTATAGCACAGTTATATCACTCAAGGCATGGGTAAACACAGCTGTGTCACCTGAGACATGTACAACACAGCCATGCCCCTAAGGTGTGCATGACACAGCTGTGTGACCTGAGGTGTGTATAGCACGGCCATGCACCTGAGATGTTCATGAAGAATTGTCGAAATGTACAGGAAATATTAAAAGGAGACATGAATTTTCCTTCAGAACATCTAGGCTTAGCTCATCCATAGCTAATTAAATTTGAGATCAAGGGTGTATGAATACATAATTTTCATCTCAGAATTTTCCTTAAGAAACTTCGCTATACCCTCGTTTAATAGAAATCTCCTATAGTCTGTTAGCCTAAGGGATACATGGCTCTATACTAGTCTATAACCTGGGGAAAATTTACCAAGGAAACTCAGTAACACAACCGGAAGGGGAGCGGAATGCCTGCTAAGGACTGATTTCCTGCAAGGAAGCTGTGGATTCATCACCATTCCTGGTCATCCTGTCACGGAATACAGCAGCAAGCTTGTCACCATCCTTCTAACTGCAACTATAACATATTTAGTGACAAAAATAGCTGTCCTCACTCCCTTAAACTTCACAGGGAAAATGACCTGCCCAGGCCCTGCTATTCGTGGTCACTGTGAGCTGAATGAGCTCCTACAAGACAATGTCAGTGAAACTGTTCAAGAAAGAGTCAAAGGGGCTGTTTCCTCCGCTCAAGGGAGGTCCAAAACTCAACCTCTGCTGAACAATTGTAATGCATACAAAATGAATAAAAGGTCCACAAATATACACAGAAATAGCAAAAGTTTTTATAATATTAAAATAAAAGTAAGCCTTTTTCTATCATAAATTTCAAGTCTTCCAGTGAATAAATAAGAAAATGCATTTCTAACTATATTAAGGTGTTAAGATCTTTCTTCCTAATCTTTGATGATTTAATGAACTGCAATATCACAAAATAAAATGTAAACCTATGTTATGGGAAAGCTGTCAATGACAGTAGAATAAATGGTTCATATCCTCATTAGTAACAAAATTTCTAAAATAAAGCATGGAAGTGGTAACTGTAAGATATATTTCAATTTTAATGAGTAAGATTTAGAAAAATCAGTTACTGCCTCTTTCTCTCATTGCTTTCAAGGATTCGCTTCCAGGTCTCTGAACAACATCTAGGCACGTTCTAACAGATCTCATCATACAACCTTGGGGACTGCTGAGTTTCATTCGTGATTTATTTATGAGGAATTTTAGACCCAGAGCCAGAATGTCATGTCTAAATCCTGCAGTTCCTGCTATGTGCTGGTGCCAGGACTAACATCTGGGTCTCTGGCCCCCCATGTCAGTCTTCTGTCTGCATCTGTCTCTACAGGAAGGTGGTTCTGGGGAGCATTAGAGAAAAGCATTCCCTGGCACAGAGAACTTTATGGGATTTTTTAGATCTTTGAGAAATTATAACCGCTGTATTAAGAACAGTTTTATCTAAGGTAATGATATCATCTAGGTACTTCCACTAAGCCTAAATATATTTTTTACTTGTTCCTAAAATCGTATTCACTAAGATATTTACAATTCTAATACCAGGTGCAGCTTTTATATCTTGCACAATAATTAAGTATGGGAAGCAATCTGAAAAGCCCAAAGCATGCAGGTTTTACTGAAGCTGCAAACTTGTAAATATAGTGAGCGAATACTTAAAAACAATTGCAGCTGATTGGTGGGAAACATCAGCACAATTCTTTCTAAAAAGGATTTGAAGAGTAAACAAATACCTGCCTGTGTAGGAACTTCTGCAAAAAATACTAGACATTTAGTACATTATTAAAACGGTGACTTCAGTGATAAAATAATCACAGGTAGATTGGGCCTCTGCACAAAACAAGACAGGTACTTTTACAACAAAAGGGAAAGCACCGGGCACAATACACCGTAGCATGCTAGTGATCTCAGCGGGCACAATGGCCTTATGGTTGTGTTGCAGAGCCATTTAGGGGTGCAGAGACCAGAAGCAGCCCTTGGAATTTTCCTCTTCCTTCTACACAAAGTGAGATGTTTGTTAAGAACGGGTATGTCTTGTCTGGTTGTCCAGTTCTGTTCAAATATTATTGAGTGTTCACAGTCCATCTAATGAGATCAGACCATGAACAAGTATATGCCATGGTACATGTCAACAAATGGCTTAGACTTCAAAGGAAAAATAGTGCTTTTGCAAGGGAAGATTGGGGAAGTAGGTATCTAGGAGGAGTTTGAAACATTGTCCTTAGGACACGTCTGAAATGTTAGCTAGACAGAGCAGGGGAGATGATGGCAGAAGACTGAAGGGCCCTCTAGGGATTGAACACCTTGGGCACAGGCACGTAACCCTGGTCAGGTTCAGGGAGAGTCTGGCAGAGGGGAATATGGGGGTGAGGAGCAGAGAATCGGGAGGATGAGGGCCAGGCCGGGCCAGGCCTTGAGCTGGAATAGTGCATCCGACTGGGAAGCTTAGAGGTGATGCTCTCAGAAGTGTGTCGATCCTGGTTCTGTGGCATCACTGCCTGCTGGTTCCCATCTGTCCTTTCTAGTATGTCGCTCTGGAACCCTCGGTCATCTCACTCACTGCCTGGACTTTGAGAAAACCGAATCACACATTTCAAACCACAATTATGCCCAAAGCAGAAAATGAGATACGAATGTGCTTGCTATTTGCCCAGACACAGTGGCCAGTCTTCTGCAGAATGTGCCTCCTTTCCAGTTAGATACTGATTCCGGAAGATAAAATCATTGTCTTCTAGATTGTGAGCTCCTCTTGCACTTGGACCTGGCATCGTGTATCTGGAGACTGCAGGGAACATTGTGACATGACTTGCGTGTCTCACACTGAGCTTCTCAGTCTACTAAAAAAGGTGAGTCTGTACAGTGTATCAATTTTTGATTTGGCGAAACCAGATTGGGTCCTGTTTTTTTTGGCTGCAAAAAAAGAAAATGTGGTTTTTAGAGTTGCTGAAGGGGTGGGGGAGTAGAAAACTTCCCCTGAAAGGTCTTCTGGTGATTCAAGAGCACAGAAGACCTGCAGGTCTAAGGGCCACGTGTGTCATCCCTGCAAGGGAACTGTGTAGGCTGCAACTCTCTGCAAAACATTACAACATCTCCAAGGCCCAAGCATCATTGGTTTTTAAATACCTGTGAATCCTGTAGTGGGAAAAGAGGTTTCAAGTTATACACTTGAGATAGACTTTAAACAGTCTTTTATAGATGTTTATGGCTTGCATTTTATCCTCCTTCCCTCAGGTATAAGTTGAAGTTCTAACTCCCAATACCTCGGAATGCGGCCTTCTTTGGAAACAGGGTTGTTGCAGATGTCCTTCGTTAAGATGAAGTCATACTGGAGTAGAGTGAGCCCCTAATCCAATGTGGCTCGTGTCCTTACAAGAAGGAAGTTTAGAGACAGACAAACACATGCGGGGAGGACACCACCTGAATATGAAGGCAGAGATCAGGGTGATGCTTCCACAAGCCAGTGCTGACAAAAATCACCAGAAAACCACCAGAAGCTGGGGCAGAGGCACGGAGCAGATTCTCCCTCACAGCCCTCAGCAGGAACCAACCCTGTGGACACCTGGATCTCAGACTCCCAGCCTCCAGGCCTGGGAGACCATATGTTTCTGTCGTGTCATCCACTTGTTCTGTAGTTTTTACTGCGGCAAACCTGGCAAACTAATGAGATCTCAGTGACTGAGGGGGAGACCCTCAGCAGCGTCCATGCGAAGGGTGTGCATGAAACAACATTGGTGCAAAGCGATGCTTATTTTCCCACAGTTTACAGGATTTTCCCCATAATCGCTGTGCAATTTCTGTCAGTACATTTTATCCAGATGCCAAATGTCTTTATCTCATGCAGAAGTTAGCTAGTTCAAGGTCTGAATTATGACATATTTTTGGTTATTGTTTAATTTGCTGCTGCTGTGTGAATCTACACATTTCCTCTGGTTGTCTGGACTAGAGCAGTAGTTCTGAACAGGAGTGAAGGTCACGCCTAGTTTATTCTTTACTTAGCATCTAGTATGTGCAATATTTCATTTCAGGTACCTTGGGAAATGACAAATTAAAGAGAATAAAATTCCTGTCTTCAAATTATTCTCATGAAAAATGTGGCCTATAAATCAATGACTATAAAACAAAATTTCAATTGATAGGTAATCTAAATGAAATTTCATTTCCAGTAATGGCAGGCTAGGTTACTCAGACCAAGACTTCTTCTGAAAACAATGAATTACTTTGGATAAAATATTTTAAAATGATACCTGAAAGGCATTGGAGAGATGAAACCAGAGTGGGAAGAATCAGGGCACGTGTGGGGGTAAGTGGAACCCTGAACAAGGAAGCCCAGAGCCCACAGTCCAACCAAAACCAAGGAGACAGACTTCATCTGGGACACCACTCCTTGCATTCTCCTGGAGCCGCAAGCTGAGAACTGCCGATAGCTGTTTAGCAGCTGCAAGTGAAGAGCATCCTAAAATAGAGTGAATGATAAGCTGAAGCTAAGACATATGGAGAAAGAGAGTCCAGGTCCTGGAGGCATCTTTAAAGAGATCCCCTGACCAAACAGCGCCTGAAGGGCACGGTCAGTTACATGAGATGATAAATTGTCCCTTTTGTTTTTGCTCTTTTGTCTTGGTTTAGTTTTAGCTCTTTTGTAGTGATATAGGGGACATCTCTGTGCCCACGATAGCCCACTCATGATTTAGATGGGCTAGTATTTTAAAAAGACTGTGCAAAGAGAAAGATCTGGGAATTGCCTGCATTCAGGGTCTAGGTCTAGGAAGACAGTGAGAAGCTGTACCCTGGAACCAGGCTCTCAGAGGTAAAATACGACAACCAGGAGAATACAGCTTCTGTGGACCCAAGGGAGAAAAGATGGATATTCGCTGCATCAACTCATGCAGGGCTGAAGGAGGATGAGCATCAAGGGATGATTGCGTTTGAGGACCAGGAGGTCACTGGTGACTTTGGGAGAGCCTATTCATGGGTTCCATGGACAGATCTGACTCTAAGTCTTGGGGATAGGTTGGCACAGAGAAGTGTAAAGAACAAACTGTTGTCTCATTAAACCTGAGAGAGAAGGAATGGAGGGGAAAGGGTGCTGGTGTGTGGCCAGACAGGAGGAGGTGACAGACATCAGGGGATTTTTTTAAGGAAGGAGACAGGCTGAAAAAATATTTTGTAGATAGGAGGGACCAGAGAGTCAAGAAAAGAATAACTTAATGGAGAAGACTCTGGGGAAAGAGAGAGAGAAAGAGAGAGAGAGAGAGAGAGAGAGAGAGAGAGAGAGAGAGACTGAAGAAAGAGAAGGAAGAACTGCGTCTTCTTTGGAGGTAGGAGTGCTGGGCCATAGTTGTTTGTTCTCAGTTCTTGGTGTGCTCTTGGCCAAAGAACCACCAGACACACCAAAGTAAGGCAAGCACAGGGAGAAATTTATTGAGTAAAGTAAGATACATTCACCCAGACAACGAACAGACCCCTTGTTGTAATAGGAGGGCCTTGATTATGATCTGGGGCCCTGCTATATATTGCTTAGGCTGGACCCTCTTCATGGTTCAAACGTCACCATTGAACCACTTTGATGGACAGTTGGGAGTTATGCAACCTGAGTCTTATTGCCCATGTGGATCTCCCATGAGCCTCTCTGAAAGCACAAGGGGTGGAGGGATGAACTGAAATGTAGACTGAAACTAATGACATGATAATTAACCTTAGGTTGCTCTAGGTCACCTTCCAGACCCTATTGTGCCTGTGCTGCTTGGCCCTGGGCTGAGGAATCCTCTGCATCCTTTTGCAGTTGGGCACTAAGTTCTGATTGGCAGATTGGTAGGGCCTTCTCTCCTCCCCCAGGTGTGGCAATTGCTCAGGTGCCTGCCTTTGTCCCCAGGGGGGTCAGAGGTCCCTCATTGTCTACCTAACAGGAGGGAGAGGAGAAAGGACGGAATAAGGAGCAGAGAAAGTCCATGTGTGCTCATTAAGTTGGGGGAAGTCCTGGAGGAATTAAGAAAGTATTAACTAAACATCTATCCATGAACAGGAAGTTCTCAGTAAATGTTAAGTCAAATATTTTTAGAGGAGAAAAAGGAGGAACAAGTGTTTCTTTCCAGCAGCTCCACTGTTTTGGGCACGGTTTACAACAATGGTACAAAGGACTCATGTTACAGGACTCTGGGAGCTGGAAGAGACAGCCTGGCATTTGCCCAGGATTCTGCTCACTTGAATAAAGGCCTGAGAAGGCAGGCAGTCCGGGCATTTAGTTTATTGAAATATCTTTATAGGCAAGAACCATGCTTAAGCTTCTTCAAATTGCCTCTAATTCCATTAGTGTGCTCTGAGAGAGATGTTTAGTACCCACTTCCTTAACGATGGCTGCCGTTGGCTGCAGTCCTTTCCCGTGTCCAATAACTCCACTGTCAGAACCAGCCAGGTTTGCTTCGTTCTGATAGGACACTCTCAAAGGGAAGCACGGCCTCGATCTGAGACCTGAGTTCTCAGCAGTTGGATGACAAGCTAAGCCTAACAGATCGACTTGGGGTGAAGGGAAGCCACTGTAACCCTAATGATCTCAAAATTCAGCCTCAACAACAAAGAACTTCTCACTAGAGTATAAGATACACATTCCAGGAACAGCTCCTTTTTGCTGAGACAAGTGACACCATAGTTGCTACCTTCCGTGACACATGCTGTTTTCAGAAACGCAGTAGGGATGTGAGCTCTGGGAAATGTTTTATCCACAACTGCACAATGTTAGTGTTTGTATCTGAGCATCTAGTTATGCAGCAAGTTTTTATTTATATTCAGGGTTTTCAAACTGCTTTCAGGAGCCCCTTTGGGAGCGGCAGTGAGGAGGGTGTTTACAGGCAGGAGCTGGGAAGGAGCTCTTGTTTCATATGGAAGTTTTTGGCATCTGAATAGAATTTGATTTGAACAAAAGTTTCCTAGGGGGAGGGGAGAAAGGAAACCACTATTTTGTTTTATTTTTATTTTTTTGGGTTGATTGCCTTTTTCGTATTGATTTGTAGGAGTTCTTTATATATTCTTTTTTAAATTATTTTTTTATTTCAGCATATTATAGGATTGCAGATGTTTAGGTTATGTATACTGCCCTTGCCCCACCTGAGTCAGAGCTTCAAGCTTGTCCATCTCCCAGACAGTGCGCACCGCACCCATTATGTGTGTATGTTCCCATCCACTCCTCCCCCATCCCATCTGCCTGACACCCGATGCATGTTACTACTATATGTGCACCTAAGTGTTGATCAGTTAATACCAATTTGAATGTGAGTACATGTGGTGCTTGTTTTTCCATTCTTGGGATACTTCACTTAGCAGAATGGGTTCCAGCTCTATCCAGGATACTACAAGTGGTGCTATATCATCATTGTTTTTTGTGGCTGAGTAGAACTCCATGGTATACACATACCACATTTTATTAATCCACTCATGTATTCATGGGCACTTGGGTTGTTTCCACATCTTTGCAATTGTGAATTGTGCTGCTACAAACATTCAAGTGCAGGAGTCTTTTTTATAGAATGTCTTTTGTTCTTTTGGGTAGATGCCCAGTAATGGAACTGCGTGATCAAATGGTGATTCTACTTGTAGCTCTTTGAGGTATCTCCATATTGCTTTCCACAGAGGTTGTACTAGTTTGCAGTCCCACCAGCTGTGTATGAATGTTCCTATCTCTCCACATCCATACCAACATTTAAACTATCATGAGAACAAACAGACAATCTACAGAATAGGAGAAAATATTCACATGTTACACATCTGATATAGGGCTGATAACTAGAATCTATACAGAACTCAGGAAAATCAGCAAGAAAAAATCAAATAACCCTATCAAAAAGTGAGCCAAAGAACATGAACAAAAACTTTTCAAAAGAAGATAGATTAATGGCTAACAAATACATGAAAAAATGCTCAACATCTCTAATCATTAGGGAAATGCAAATCAAAACCACAGTGAGATATCACTTATCCCCCGTGAGAATGGCCTTTATCAAAAAGTCCCAGAACAAAACCACTATTTTAAATCAACCAAACCTTATTGCTGAGCTCATTGTTGGCAATTAAGGAAACAGAATTTTTTGGAAAGGAAGTTATTATCCTGATTTGCAAGTAAGTAGCATTGGGCAATACCTGAATAATGTCAATGCCACTAAAAGGAAACTGATTTTCTTTTCTTTTTTTTTTTTTACAGTTTATAGTCTTAGTGAAACTACAAAAACCATATCTTTTCCCTCTGTCGAAATTATACTCCGCTTTTAAATATAGACCTGAGGCCTTGCACAAAACATACCGTTTCCAATAGTATATCCCAGATTCCCCAGTCATTAGATTCTTTCTTCCCTTCTGTTACATTTGTTAATATTTTTATTATACTACAGATCAAATAAACTCGCATCAGATTTGCTCATTTGTTTTTTTGCTTTGTGTTTGCTCCTCCACAAGACTCTGAGTCTCTGGAAAGCTATCGTTCATCTTCTGTTCCCATGGCACCTGTCTAGCCATGGGGACTTGGAGAGAGGAAATCCTAAATAAACGCTCATTTTCCAGAATTCTCAGAAGTCATAATTTTTCCGACAGGATAAGGTAGCTGAGTAAATATCCTTCATAATGAAAATGAAGTATCTGCCCTCAATAATCAAAAGTATCTAGGGCAATGATTTTACTTATTTGGAGAAATCACAGAGGACAAAAATAATTGTGGAAAACAGCGGAGGACAAACCCTCTTCGGTCTTAACCTTTATCAACTATTCTCTTTCTAGAAACTACTGAAGTATCTAGTCTGACAGCTTCCAGTATTCCTTCCATACAGTTGACATATTTGAGGGACTTGGGGGCTCTGAAATGTTCTCATCATCTCGAGACGTCGTTGACCAGGTACTCATCCTCCTAAGTCTGGGTTCTATGAGTATCTACATTCTGTACCTCACACATCATTCTCATTTTTGCTTAAGAAGAAAGTCTTTGAAACTGTTCAAATAGCTGTGCTTGGGGATGAAAGTGTGATACATATGGCCAGAGCTGTGATCACATAAACACAAGCAGGACAGGTGCTTGTCAATGATGTGAAATCCTGCGCTGGCTTTACTTCCTTACACTCCTGGAGCTGGAAACAGTGATTTCATTTAATTTTGTTGTATCTATACTACTTGGGGCAAGGAAAGACTCTTGGAAAGCTGGGTGTACTGAATAACAGCCCCCAAGGATGTCCATGTTCGAGTCCCCAGAACCTATGAATATGTTACCTTATATGGCAACAGGGATTTGCAGATGTGGTTAAGGATTTTGAGATGGGGAGATGATCCTAGATTCCCCAGCTTGTCTTAATCACCAGGGTCTTTATAAGAGGGAGACAGGAAACCAGAGTGAGTGGTAGATATATACTGATGGATGCAAGAGGTTTAGGGGACGCAAATGAGGCCGTGAACCTGAGTGCAGGTGGCTTCCAGAAGCTGGATGAGGCAGTGAACTGATTCTCCCCGGGAACCTCCAGAAGGAGCCCTCTCTGCCGGCACCTTTATTTTAGCCCCTTAAGATTCCCTTTAGGCTTCTGACCTCCAAAACCGTTAAGAGAATAGATTTATGTACTTTGAAGCTACCCAGGGTATGGTAATTTGTTACAGCAGTCACAGGAGACTAACACAGAAACTACGTATAACATAGTTACTATCCATTGCACATTTGAGAGTCTACTAAGCTGGCCTACAATTTCTCACTGTAACCAATATTCTGTGTCGTTTTTCCTTAGACTAAGCTCATGGGATAAGGCTGAGGAAAATAGAAGCACATAAATAAGTGAGTTTCAATTTTCCTTTAAAGATCAGAATAGCACTGGAAATGGGACACGCTGAGTAAGAGTAGAAACGCCCTTTCCATACAGCCTTGTCAGTTTCCTTCTTGCATCAAGTTTCTTTTATCTTTGATGTGAATGCTCCATCTGCTGTTGGAAACCTGGCGCTAACTAGAGGCTTTGCTCCTGAAATCATCATAAACCTCCTGGTAAAACTGTTGATGTTACCACAGGATTGCAGGGGACAGTTTGACATTTTAAAAATGGAATGTGTTTTATTTAGATTATTTTAGTTGCAAGGCACAGATTCAATCAAGTGGACGCTGATTGTAAATGTGGCAAGTATAATTTTGTTCCATAATGCTGGGATGAAGGGAAAGAAATATTTTCAAATTTTTCTAAACCAAGCACATTTTTCTTGGCCCCCACTTTGCTAGAGCTGGTGGTATATTTACAACTCGCCATGGGTGGGGGGTGAGGGCTCCTGTTCCCCTTCCCTCGGGTTCCAAGAAGCTGGGAGCATCCCCAAGGGCACAAGCTCCGGTGTACGTGAATGCCTCTGCTTGGTCTCACTAGAGTCCCGCTGGCCAAAGTTGTCATACGGCCGAGTCCAGGGTCGAGGGATGGGTGGCGGAGGCCACGAACTGAGAGGCAGGATTCACTCAAAATAACCATTCCGCACATCCTGACCTAGCTCTTCCATTCAAACCTGGTCACTTCCGGTTAAGTTTCTCAGTCATAGATGTCTATGGTATTTGGTGATTATCCTTTCCCGGCAATAATCACTTTACAGTTTTTTTCTAATGGTCTCCGTGTTCCATTAGACTGTGAGTGCCATGCGGGTAGGAGGAGTGGAGGTGTCGCTCAATGCTATATCTCTACCAAAAGGAACTGTGCCTGGGACAGCAAAGGTCGGGGGCCTCTTGCCCAACCCAAGACGACCAGTCCGACTGTTATGCGACACAAACATGTCCAAACAGGCTGCCCCACAAGCAGTTTCCCTTACACCTAGCAGACCCTGGGCTGGACACACCTAGTGCAGAGAGCTTAGGAAGAAGTTTGGGGCAGCATGTCTCCAGCCTTAAGTGAGGGGGCTTGGATCAGTTACAGGAGCATCGGGTCCGAGGGCAGGCACATCCCACAGCCCCTTCTAATTCCAGAGCCATCCCCTTCATCAAGCAGCTTTTGGGTGATCATTGTGTTCCCTAATAGGCTCCTAATTAGACGAGAGATTTCCCTCTTTATCAAGTACTGCAGGTTTTCCCCTCCTCTTACAATTCAGTGTCATAAGGATTGGCTGATACAATCTACGCTCCAAATTTTTGACCAGTGATAGGTGCTTGGCAAGAAGCAAGATTAAGCAGTTTGAACATAGGCTCCAGAACAAGACATCCCTGGATGTGAACGTGGGCACTGCCCCCTCTTCCTTGCCCGGTATTGGCCAAGTTGCTGAACCCCCGTGGGTCTGTTTTACCATTTGCAAAATGATTATAATAATATATTTCCTTTAGGGTTTTAATGAAGATTAAATTAAATATCATAAATAGGACTGCCTTCCTTCCAACCTCAGCCTTCCCCCCATCCTCTACCCTGACCCAGTTTGTCATATACTGACTGGTATTGAGGCTTCTTAGCATGGAAGAGCCAGATCTATCTCAAACTCTTGAGAAGAGATAATGCAAAATTAAAGTGTGGAGACTGAGCATGAAACACTTCGGAGATACTGAATTGGATTAAAACAGTTGTAATCTTAAGAAAGAAAAAAATCTAAAAATAACTTACTTTTTAGGATCTCAGTGAAATATTCAAACTAAGAGCAAAGTTCTTTATTAAGTGCAAAAACATTAAACAGAACATGAAAATAATGTATTTTAAAAGCTCATATTGCTGGGCATGGTGGCTCACACCTATAATCCCAGCACTTTGGGAGGCCGAGGTGGAGGGAATCACTTGAGGCCAGGAGTTTGAGATCAGCCTGGGCAATATAGCAAGACCCTTTCTCTGCAAAAAAGAAAAATTAACTGGGCATGGTGGTACATGCCTGTGGTCCCAGATACTTGGGAGGCTGAGGCAGGAGAATCGCTTGAGTCCAGTTTGAGGTTGCAGTGAGCTATGCTGATGCCACTGCACTCTAGCCTGGGCAACAGAGGAAGACTCTGTCTCAAAAAAAAAAAAATTAGCTTATATTCACTAATTTAGGATGACTAAGATACCTACCTACATAAGTATTATGAGCCCTTCTTAAAAGTGGTTGGAAAATATAGACAAACTTTGAAGGAAATCGTAGAACCACTCATGTGAAAGGGAAAACTTCTTTTTTGGTATAGAAAACAACATGATTATTATATTTTTAGCCCTTCAATTTTTTTCTGAAGAATAAACTAGAAAGATTCTATGCTCCGTCTTCCATTGATGCTGATCATTTGGAAATAATGGCTTGATCTTGATTAACACATAGGATATTTAGGATCTAAATGATGAGGTAGACAGGTCAAAATTCACTGAATCATTCTGGAGAAATCATTCCTACAGGTGCTTTGTGCAGGCACCTCAAAAATTCTGCAGTCAGCTTGCGCACGGTGGCTCACGCCTGTAATCCTAGCACTCTGGGAAGTCAAGGCAGGAGGATCGCTTGAGCTCAGGAGTTTGAGGTTGCAGTGAGCTATGATGATGCCACCGCACTCTACCCAGAGCAACAGAGTGAGACATAAAATTAAAAAAATAAATTAATTAAAAAAACCTCATGTGTGGCATTATTTTACTCTATTGCCACTCATATCACTTTAAGAACTCTTACATATTATTCAATTTAAATGGTTTCTTCCTCCCATTTATATCTTTGCATTTGCATGGATTCCTTCTGATATTACAGTTTTTTTCTTTACTTATTTTTTTGAATGAGAACGATCCCCAATTAAAAACCACTATAATTTTACAGGGTTATGTTGTAAAATTATTACAACTCAGAATGAAAGAATACCTATCCCAAAGTATTTTAGACAATTTTTGGAAGGAAGGATTTAATGATGCGCCTAGAGCCTATATCTTTGTTTCTTATCGCTAGTTTCCTTTAAGACAACTTTCCCCATTATGAATAATCCTTAGCATTTTCTAATATAATGCATTCATCTTAATGAGTTCCATATAGATTGATCAACTTTTAAGTTAATTCTTAAATTAATTAATGATTTATTTCTCACTCATTGTGATTTATGCCTGCACATCTTATTTATTCTCTAATTCCAGCATCTTGGAGGTTGCTTTGGACTGAATGTTTGTGACCCCTCAAAATTCATACATTGAAGCCCTAACACTTAGTAAGATGGTACTAAGAGGTGGACTTTTGGGAGATATTAAGTTAAGATGAAGTCTTGAGGCCGAGTGTGGTGGCTCAAGCCTGTAATCCTAGCTCTCTGGGAGGCCGAGGCGAGTGGATTGCTTGAGCTCAGGAGTTTGAGACCAGCCTGAGCAAGAGCGAGACCCCGTCTCTACTAAAAAAAAAAAAAAAAAAATAGGAAGAAATTAATCGGACAGCTAAAAATATATAGAAAAATTAGCCGGGCATGGTGGCACATGTCTGTAGTCTCAGCTACCTGGGAGGCTGAGGTAGGAGGATCGCTTGAGCCCAGGAGTTTGAGGTTGCTGTGAGCTAGGCTGACGCCACGGCATTCACTCTAGCCAGGGCAAAAGAGTGAGACTCTGTCTCAAAAAAAAAAAAGATGAAGTCTTGAGAATGGAGTCCCCATGATGGGATTACTGTCCTTATACAAGGAAAAGAGCTAGCTTTCTCTCTCTCCTCATGTGAGGGTACAACTTGAAGGTGGTCTACAAGCAAGGAAGAGGGCCCTCACTGGGGACCAAATCAGCTGGCATCTTGATCTTGGACTTCCCAACACCAGAACCATGAGAAATAATTGCCTACTGTTTAAATCACTCAGTCCGTGGTATTTTATACTAACAGCTTTAGCTAAGGCACAAATTTTCTCTCCTTTTAAAGCACAGCTAGACTCGTTCAGCAATTGCTAACCATTCCTGGTAAGTGCCCTACAGCTGAAAATCAAGAGAAGAGGTTAGTGATGAAGCCGTGTAGCCAGGAGGGGGAACGGAGGATAACACGCACCAACACCCGTTTGAGAAGAGTGACGGAGGGGATGGTGCGAATGTTCTCTAATAAGAAACCTAAGCAATGATACAGAAATAGTATATCAGAAAGCACAAATAATTGTTTTTTCCCCAAATTAATGAATCATCCAATTGTTTTGGTGTTACAGTGTTATCATTTCAGTGTCTTTCTATGATTGATGATATCATTAATTAATGTCACAGTTTTACAAATAATTTTATATTTTTTAAGGTTGTTATGTTTGATACACTAATGAGCTTTTAAAAGATATCATCTGTAGTTTTCTTATTATTTGTCAATTTTGTCAATCTTAAAAATCTCCAAATTTTTTGGAGATGGTTTATTAATTTTATACACTCATAGCATTATTTTCTTATTATTTTGATATCAATCCTTAGCCCTCAGGGAATTAAATCAAGGAAATGGAGAGCTCTTCTCTTCTTCTGCAGCTCCTAATCCCCCTCACCTGTCATTAGTCCCACGTGACTCGTAAGGCTCAGTGAGCAATATTGAGCTCCCTTCTAAACCTGAGGGAGATATATTGATTTCAACCGTCTGGAAATCCATCTTCGGAATGGAGATAAGCAATCAAAGGACAATTATTAAATAGTCAATAATGCTATTCCCCTGGACAATGAACTGGGAAATGTCCCCTTTGGTTTATTGCAGAATTTGCCACTTAACATTTTAAGTTCATGTTGATAAATGAGTTCTGCCCAGTATTTTCCTTTACAAGCAGTTATCCCTGAAGGGATGAACTATGGGAGAAGCAGGCTTTCCAATTGCAAATTTCTACAGATGAAATTTTAGCAGAATCTATATTTTGTGCAAGAATGATGTATATCACAAGTAGGGTGCACCCTCAGGATTTGATGGAGAAATGAAAATAGGAAAATCACCTTCAGAGATAATTTGTTACTAATGAGACTAGGAA
Organism: Avahi laniger; assembly: GCA_963575035.1. Taxonomy (NCBI): domain Eukaryota; kingdom Metazoa; phylum Chordata; class Mammalia; order Primates; family Indriidae; genus Avahi; species Avahi laniger. The sequence goes on along the minus strand of CAUYSK010078309.1, from coordinate 40,621 downwards.
GAAAGCCTTTAAATCACATCAAAAAATTCTCAAGGAGATAATAGGAGTATAATTTAATAAACTTGGTCTAATTAATGATGACGTTTATTATTGTCAAGACAGGAGGATGAAAGCCTGTTTGGAGATTGGAAAAGAAGTAAGGACAAGGAAGAATTTTTCAATATTTCTTAAGTACAGTAGAGATCCAGGTGGCTGAGGAAGAAATATTTTCCCTAGAGCAGAGAATAAAAATATATCATGAAACTATAGATCTTACCAGTTCCATTGCCACTGTAAATGCATAATTTTGGCCTTTGGTTTACAAATATGAATCTTGGTACGTTAATCAGAATGCTCTTGTGAACAAGTAGCAGAAATCAGCTGAGACCGGTGTATGCAGAGAAGAGCTCTGACGGGGTTACCTGGGAGGCCTCGCCTGGTGGGACCCAGGCAACAGCAGAGTCCAGCTCAGAGGAGCCCTGCACTTGGATGTAACACTCTGCTTGCCATTTTGACATGCTTAATAACTTTATCTTTGAATTTGTGTTTGTAGGTGCACTCTGATTGGACGGTGGAGCGTTTGGAGCCTTGGCTCCCAGGCCTCCCTGTGCTGGCTGGATGCGTTCTCCACCTGCCGCTTCCTGGCCGCGGTGCCCAGATCTAGGGTTGACAGATTTAGCAAAAACAAACAAACAAACAAAAAAGGGAACAGGATTCCTGGTTATATTTGAATTTCGCATAAACAGTAAATAGTTTTTAAGTGTAATTATGTCCCAAATATTGCAAAGTATAAATGAAAAAGTTATGTGTTGTTTATCCGAAATTCAAATTTAGCTGGGCTCTGCATTTTATCTGGCCCCCGCTTCCTGACCCCAGCCACCTGTGTGGCCCTCAGCAGCAGGCGAGCCTGGGTTGAGCCCGGGAGTGAACCTGTTGCACACCTCTCATTTAGGTACTATTGCATTCTAGAGGGGAAGTGTTAATACTTAAGGGGGGTGTTCAGTCCAGTGTGGAAAGGGGAGATGCCCGGCTCAGGTCTCTGTTGTGGAGTGCCATGGATGTGCTAAGTCCTGGCTGAGAGCCGTGATGGTCAGGGCTGACCAGTCAGGATGCTCACGCCCCAGGAAGCATGACATCCAGAAGCCAAAAAACAAAACAAAAAAACAAAACAAAATGTTAGATAGATAGCAAAGGACCTCAGATTCTCATAGGGACAAAACCAGGTGCCCCGCCTTGGTGCTGCCCCACCTTGATCCTGCAATTGCTATACCTGGGGGAAGGAGGAACGCCCTGCCAATCTGCAAAAGAATACAGGGAGTCCCCGAGCCCACAGGCCAGACCGCCCAGGCACAGTGAGGTCTGGAAAATGATCTAGAGTAACCTAAGGCTAATTATCATGTCATTGACTGTCCATTAGAGTGGTTCAGTGGTGATTTGAACCCTGAGGAGGGCCCAATCCAGACAATATAGAACAGGATCCCAGACCGTAATCAGGGCCTCTTGTTAGGACGGGGGCCGTGTGGTGACTGTATCTTGCTCTTGCTCTATAAACCTGTCTTGTTCTTCCTCAATAAACTTCGTTTTGTGCTGGCCTTGCTATAGGTGTGTCTGGTCATTCTTTGGCCAAGAGCACACTAAGAACAGACTGCCAAACCGACAAAAATAATAACAAAAAACCCCACAAAACAAAAAACAAAATGAAAAACTCTTTCTAGGGGTGAGTCTAGAAAAAGGTTGCCAAAGAAAGGAAATCACATATATTTTAGTATCTTTAGGGCTCGTTTTTCCTGCTTTTGGACAAAAGGCCCCACGATTTTATTTTGCATAGGATCCTGCCAATTATGCAACAGGTTTTGGGTTCATTTAACAGGAAAAGGCAGTTGTATTCCTGCAATTTACTTGAAGTATAGACTCAACATTGACACAAATCTCTCCAGCTCGATAATCTGCTCTTTTCTAAGTTTTGACTTTCTTTTCAGAACACAGTTGCCAGGAGCTACCCGCCTCACCACCTAACAACGGCGGCCAAGGGAGAAAGTGCCGGTTTGGATGAGGCCAGGATGCTCATCGGTAGACAGCGTCTGTGGCCTTTGGAGCAATCGCAGCGGCAAGTGGCTGTATGAGCTGTGAGTTCCTCTCCCTGTTAGCAGACGGAGTTGGGGACAGGGTAGAACTAACCTAGTTAGAGGAAGTCACTGGGAATGAGGTTATTTTTCTACCTTAATTTGATTTTTTTACATTTAGTGTGACTTTCTTTCCTAGGGCTCTTTTACCTTTGAATAAATTTACAAAATTCATTTCTTGAAAATACAAAGTTTAAGGCAGGGTCCCCAGCTCATGACCCAAGAAAATGCAAACAAGCTTCTGCAAACCCAGCCTACAGGAACTTCTGGGAGTCGAACGGTCTCTAAAAGCTGTAAACCCTCTGAGGGGGCCAAGGCAAAACTTCCCCGTCACCCTCGGAAGGTTCATTGAAAAATCAACTCATAATAAAGCAGATTAATATAAGAAAAATTATCAAATTTATTTAACGTGTACACCCGGGAACTTCCAGAAAATGAAGATTCAACTCCCTAGTGGGGTTCAGAAGCTTCTGTCCCCTTCTGGTAAAATGGATTATGAGGGGGGAAAAGAGGAATTCTGTTGAGGGGCAATAAAGGATTTCTAGGGAGGATGAATAACTGCTTGGGAGGATGAATGGATGAGGGGAAACAGATAGACTTGTCAATCATTTTCTTTGGAAATTAAATTAACCTGAGAGACAGGTATTATTTTTAAAATGGCTTGGTTGCATTCTTGATCTTCTTTCCTGCAACAGATACTGAGATAACGGAAAGAAGAAGGATCCTAGGTGAGTCTGGATCTCAGGCAGATAAAGAAACTCAGATGATGTGGGGAAAGCCAATGGTGGGGGTCGGGGGAAAGTCACGGAGACCTTGAAGCTTCTTCAGTCACTCCAGTAGGTCAAAATGCCACATTTTCGGATAAAATATTTCTAATTTCCTTCACTTCTTACATTTGGAGTTCCCCTAAAATTATGTTTAGGGGACTCTCTGGCATGCAAATTAGTATTCATCTTTCCATCTATTTTTCCCTTTGTTAATTCAACAAATATGTAGTATGTGCCAAGAACCAGTCCTTGGGGCTGAAGTTTACTTGGAGGAAAAGGATGTATTATAATATAAACCTGTAAAGTTTATTAAAAATTAAAACTGTCTAGTAAGTTCATAGCAGGGGAGTGGGTAGAGTGTTCATACTTTCTTTTTAGTTTTGAAAAAAGGCCAGATTGAGCAGAATAGGTTTTGAATTGTGAAATAAGAGATGGGTGTCTGAATAAAAACAGAAAGGCTTTGAGAGATTGAATAGTCTAATTACGCTAGTGTCATGTGACTTGTAGCTGGAGGGAATTGTATGTTGGTTCAATAGCAGCAATGTAATTGCAGCCTAAACAGCATAGGCTAGTTTCCTAGGACATTATTTTAAAGGCGTGTCCCAACAGTGAGGGAGTCACTGTTTTCCTCTTCTGTATCCAGGAGGGGACGTTTCTCACTTTCTTTCATGCACATGTGTAATGGCTCATTATTTCTGCTTCTCCTTTGCAGAAAAGCATTTAATACTTTGAGCCGAGAAAAGCGTCAAATGCACTTTGGCTGACAGATACTAAGGTAGTCTCTTAATGATTTTTTATTGTAAGGAAAGAAATACTTTTGACCTCAATTTAACTTGAAACTTTTCTGTAACAGTAACTAGATCAGTTTATAAAGAATAAAACATTGATGACAAGTTGTTAAAGTAAATTAGAGTGGATACCAGGCCCAAAGAATCCCTGAGCAGATCAAGCCAGTTAGGCTTCATAAGTGACTTCAACCTTGCTTAATTTGCAGACAAAAATGAAACTTAACTGGAGTTATTTCTTGTAAATGCCCAAATTAAAGAAAAACAGAACTTAAGGTCAACCAGTCAGAGGCACCAACATACGTAATTTTCTAACTAAGCACTTTCCAGTGGGATAGACCAATTAAGGCAGTGATATAACTATAAACAAATATTTTCTCTGCTTTACTTCTGTTCCCATCCTACAAAAGTCTCCCCCTTGCATTCCTTTGATGGAGTTTCCAAATCACTTTTGCCTTGGAGCTGCTTGATTCGTGAACCACTGTTTGCTCAAATAAACTCTTAAAAATAATTTGTATCATGCCTCAGTTTACCTTTTATATATATATATATATATATTTTTTTTTTTTTTTTTTGAGACAGAGTCTCACTATGTTGCCCGGACTACAGTGCCGTGGTGTCAGCCTAGCTCATAGCAACCTCAAACTCCTGGGCTCAAGCAATCCTCCTGTCTCAGCCTCCCGGGTAGCTGGGACTACAGGCACACGCCACCATGCCCGGCTAATTATTTTCTATATATTTTTAGTTGTCCAGCTAATTTCTTTCTATTTTTTTTAGTAGAGATGAGGTCTCGCTCTTGCTCAGGCTGGTCTTGAACTCCTGACCTCGAGTGATTCTCCCGCCTCAGCCTCCCAGAGCACTAAGATTATAGGTATGAGCCACCACGCCTGGCCTTCAGTTTACCTTTTAAATAAAATTTACCCCAGCACATGATGCTGCGAACAGTGAGTACTTTTGGGATGCTAATGTAAATGGTATTATCTTTTTAATTTCAAATTCCACTTGTTCATTGATGGTATTGACTTGTGATGGCAATTGACTTGTGAATATTAACCTTGTATCCTGAAATTTTGCTGTAATTGCTTATTAGTTCTAGGAGTTATTTTGTCAATTCTTTTGGATTTTCTACGTAGATGATCATGTTATCAGTGAACAAAGACAGTTTTACGTCTTCCTTCTGAATCTACATACCTTTATTTCCTTTTCTCGTCCTTTCCATTAGTTAGGATTCCCAGTATAACATTGAAAGGAATTGGTGAGAAGGGACATACTTGCCTGGATTCTGACAGTGAATAAATAAGTACAATTTCAAGGGTCATTACTAAGCTCGAAACAGAATAGAGAGACCAGAAATAGACCTGCATATAGTCAACTGATCTTTGACAAAGGAGCAATGCAACAAAATGGAGCAAAGATAGTCTTTTCAACAAATGGTACTGAAACAACCGGACATCCACATGTAAAAAAAAACGAATCTAGACACAGACTTTACACTCTCCACAAAAATTAACTCAAATAGATCATAGACCTAAATGTAAAATGCAAAACTATAAAACTTCTAGAAGATAGCATAGGGGAAAATCTAGATGACCTTGAGGTTTGGTGATGACTTCTTAGAGACAATACCAAATTCACAGTTCATAAAAGAAAGAATTGATAAGATGGACTTCATTAAAATAAAAAATTTCTGCTCTGCAAAATACATTGTCAAGATAATGCAAAGATAAGCTACAGACTGGGAGATACTATTTGCATAAGACACATCTGATAAAGGACTGTTACGCAAAATATACAAAGAACTCTTAAAACTCAACAATAAGAAAACAACTCAATTTAAAGTGGGCCAAAGACCTTAACAGACACCTCACCAAAGATATATAGATGGCCAATGAATATATAAAAAATTCTCCACATCATATGTCATCAGGCAATGCAAATTATAGCAACAATGAGATGCCATTGTACATCTATTACAATGCCGCAAATCCAGAACACTGTTAACATCAAATGCTGTGAAGAATGTGAAACATAAGGAACTCTCATTGATTGCTGGTGGGAATGCAAAATGGTACAGCCACTTTGGAAGATAATTTGGCAGTTTCTCACAAAACTAAATGTACTCTTACCATACTATCCATCAATCTTGCTCTTGGCATTTATCCAAAGGAACTGGAAACTTATTTTCCACAAAAATCTGCAAGTAGATGTTAATAGTAGCTTTATTCACAATTACCCAAACTTTAAAGCAACCAAGGTGTCCTTGAGTAGGCAATTAGATAAACTGTGGTATATTCAGACAATGGAATATTATTAACCAATAAAAAGAAATGAGCTATCTAAGCCATGGAAAGATATGGGGGAAACTGAAATGCATATTACTAAGTGAAAGAAGCCTATCTGAGAAGGCTACATACTGTATGATTCCAAAATACATGACATTCTAGAAAAACCAAAACTATGGAGCCAGTAAAGATAAGTGGTGTCCAGGGTTTGGTGGAGGGGGGCGGGTGGGAGAAATGAATCAGTGAAGCACGAAGGACGCTTAGGCCAGTGAAACTACTCTGAATGATATTATATTGGTGAATACATGTCATTATACATTTGTCCAAAGCCACAGAATGCACAACAACAACAGTGAGCCCTAATGTAAACTATGGACATTGGATGATGATGGTGTCAATGTAGGTTCACCAATTGTAGCAAATGTACCACTCGGGTTGGGAATGTCAGCAATGGAGCAGGCTGTGATGTGTGGGGGCAGGCAGTATATGGGAAATCTCTGTATCTTCCTCCCAGTTTTGCTGGAAACCTAAAACTGCTCTAAAAAAATAAAGTCTGTTAAACAAGGAACCATGGATATATTATGGAGTAGAGTATAAATTTGACTGGCCAGAGGAATTAAGCAAGAAAAAGAAATAAGAAGGTATCCAAATTGGAAAGGACAAAGTAAAATTATCTCTGTTCACAGATAACCTGGTCTTATATGTAGAACACCATAAAGATTCCACAAAACCTGTTAGAACTAATACATGAATTCAGCAAAGCTGCATAATACAAAATCAACACACACACACACACACACACACACACAAATTGCTTTTCTATACACTAACAATGAATTATATGAGAAAAAAATTATGAAAACAATTTCACTTGAGATAGCCTCAATACAATAAAATACTCAGGAATAAACTTTACCAAGGAGTTAAATTCTTGAATGCTGAAAACTACAAAACTTTGCTAAAGGAAATTAAAGACACAAATAAATGAAAATGCATCCTGTTTTCATGAATTGGAAGCTTTTCGAGGAACTACCAAAATGTTTTTCATAGCATCTGAACCAAGTTTCCATTTCTGCAATGGAAATAAAGTTTCCAGTATCTCCATATTCTCATCAACACTTGTTATTTTCAATTTTTTAAATTGTAGTCATCCTCAGGGACGTAAAGTAGTACTTATTTTAGTTTTGATTTGCATCTCCTTAATGTCTAATGATATTGAACATCTTTTCATGTGCTTATTGGCCCTTTATATATCTTCTTTGGAGAAATATTTATTAAATTCTTTGTCCACTTTTAAATTGAGTTGTTTGTCTTTTTGTTGTTAAGTGGTAAAAGTTATTTATATATTTTAGATACTAGACACATCAAATATATGATTTGCAAATATTTTCTCTCACTCTGAAGATTTTCCCTTCACTTTCTTTGTAATGTCCTTTCATGCGAAAATTTTTTAGAAAGTCCAGCTTATTTATTTTTATTAATAATTTTGTTGCTTGTGCTTTTGGTGTCATAGGTAAGAGTCCATTACCAAATTCAAAGTCATGAAGATGTACCACTATAGTTTCTTTCAAGAGTTTTATATTTTTAACACTTGTATTCAGGTCATTGATCTGGCATTTTAGTTTTGATATTTAATACTATAATTCTCTCAGAAATTATTTTGAAATAAGATGTCAGGTAGAAATATAATTTTATTATAATTTTTTAATTGACCAGTTATTGCAAAATCATTTAAAACCTGCTCTCTAATTTAAAATCCATGTTCATTTTCATATTCCCACATATACATAAATATGTTTTTAAACTCCATTTTGCTATCAATTTATCTGTCTATTTTACCTTAATAACAGTATTTTAGTTATATTTAGATATTTGTGGGGCATTTTCTACTTTTTTTTTCCCTAAAAATCTTACAGCTATTTTTGTATTCCTCTTTTTCCACATGAATTTATAATCAGACTTTTGGTTACTATTGCTTCATAACAAATTGTTGTACTTATTATGACTGCATAGAAAATTACCCCAAAACTTAGTGGTGTAAAATAACAATCTGCTGTTTTGATTTGCTAATGCTTTTGTTGACCAAGAATTGGAAGGGCTTGCTGGGAGTCTTCACTTGGGATTTTTCATGCATTTGCACTTGGATATTGGCAGGGTTGGAGTCATGCGAAGGTTTAAGTAGCGTGGTTGTGGACTGTCCTTCACTCACATGGCTGGCAGTTGGTGCTGGCGGTGGGCTGAAAGTTTAGCTGGGGCTGTGAACCAAAGAGCCAAGCATTGCCCCCTCAGGATAGTGAGACTTCAGAAATGGCACCCGTCCTCCAGAGTGGACATCCCCCAAAACTGGAAGGAACATGCTTTGCTTTTTCTGACTTATCCTAGAAGTGCTGCAGCATCATTTCTGAGATCCAAGGGTAGGGAACATGGACTTCTGCCTCTTGATGAGAGGAATGTCAAATAATTTGTGGCCGTTTTTTAAAAAAAACTGCCCACAAAACGGGTTCAGGTTTTTACTGCAATTGAATTAAATGACTAGATTAGTGTGGAGAGACTTGATACTTTATAATATTAGGTCTTCACATATTGTCACATTTATTCAGGTATTTTTTACATTCTATTTGAAAAGCTTTATGCTTCCTTGTTTATTTCTATATACTTTGGAGGTAATTTTTTTGTTATTTGAATGAAAATTTTAAGATTTGTCACTTTGAAAGTATTTTTTCCCCTTACTACATAGGGGAAAAAGTACATGTTTGTCTTATACTTGTTACCTTACTGAAGTCTCTTATTAATTCTAATAGCTTTTCAGTTGGCTTTCTTATATTGTCTAGATAAAATTTGTGATATGCCATAATGATAGTTTTACATATATTTATGGATTTGTAATATTTATACCTGTTATTTCTTTTTCTTTCTTAATTATACTGTCTAGAATCTCTAAAACAGTCTTGAGTATCAGTGGGAAAGACAGATGTCCTTAATGTGTTCATTTATGAATAAGAATGACTCTAATGTTTCATGTTTGGTGTGTTTGCTGTCTCTTCCTGGTAAATATAATATATCAGTCAGGGTTCTTAGCTATACTGATTCTAAGTAGCTTAAGAGGATTTTAGGCAACTCACAGTATTTCTATGGGGGTCTGAAATAGGATTTGGATGCTCCACATACAGAAACAATGCAGTCTGGGATGTTAAAGCCAGGAGAAAGCCTCAGTTACATTACAGGACTTTTATAATAGAAAAACCACTATCCCCCGCCATTTGGAACTGTGATTTCAAGGAGTACATTCAGAAATTCTACAGTAGCTGACTCAAAAGAGCCAGGTGCCTCTACCTTTGCAATTGCCAAATATTCGATCTCTTCCTACAAGGTCCCTGCATCAAGTTGCTTAATGTTATTGTTAATGAAAATCTCATACAGGTGCCTCTGCTTGGCAGAACAAGGTTGCATGCCAGCTACAAAGGACCCTGGAATAGGTAATTGTTCCACTTGCTATTTCCTAGAAATGTGTTAGAATAAGCACAAAGTGAGCTAAACTTGGATATGCTACCCACTGTATAATTGATTAAGAACATTTCTTTTTATTCCTAGGTTACTAAAAGAGTTGTTTTTTGTGTGTGCTAAATTTATTAACTTCCTTTTTTTAGCACCTATTGAAAAGATAATATAATTTTTCTTTCTTAATCTGTCAGTGAATATTATGTAATGTTGAGAAATATTTGCATTCCTTAAGTAAATATTACTTTAAAATTAAATAAAATATATCTCTGTATTGGATTGAACAATAATTTTTACATCTTGTATTCACAGAAAAGATAGGTATAGTTCATGTTGTGTGTGCTATACATGAGCCGTTTTTAGGTAACGGTTCTACTATCTTCACAGAATAAATTAGGATTTTGTTCTTATTCCATGTTATGGAACCAATAAAAAACACAGAAATTCGCTACTTCTGAAAATTGCAAAGTTTACCTATAAAGTCATATTTTTTTATTTTTAAAGTTATACTTTCGACTTCCTTTTCAATTTCTTCTATTGTTATTGACTTATTCAACTTTTCTACTTTTTCTTGAGATAATTGTGGTAATTTGTTTCCTAGAAACATTGTGAAATGATTACCACAATCAAGCTATTTAGCTTGTCAATCACCTCACACAGTTACTGTTTTTTTAGGATGAGAACATTTAAGATCTGCTCTCTTAGCAAATTTCAGATATACAATACAGTGCTATTAACTATAGTTACCGTGCTGTCTGTTAAGTCTCCAGAACTTATTCATCTTAAATAACTGAAACTTTGTGCCCTTTGGCCAACATCTCCCTATTTCCCCCAATCACCATGCTATTCTCTGCTTTTGTGAGTTTCGTTTTTTTAGATTCCACATATAGTGATACCATGCAGTATTTGTCTTTCTGTGTCTGGCTTATTTCACTTAGCATAATGTCCTTAAGATTCATCCATGTTGTCATAAATGACCATGTCTCCTTCTTTTTAAAGGCTGAATAGTAATTTATTATATCTGTGTATCTATCTCTATCTATCTATCTATTTCCATTCATCCATCGATGGGCACTTAGGTTGCTTCTATATCTTGGCTATTGTGAGGAGTGCTGCGGTAAACGTGGTAGTGCAGACATCTCTTTAACACACTGATTTCATTTCCTTTGAATGTATACCCAGTGGTGGGATGCCTGAGTCATGTTCTATTTTTAATTTTTTGAGGAACCTCCATATTGTTTTCCATAATAGCTATACCAATTTATAATCCCACCAACAAAGTGTAAGTGTTGCATTCTTACCAATGCTTGTTATCTTTTGCCTTTTTGATAATGGCCATCCTAACAGTTGTGAGGTGATATCTCCACTGTGGTTTTGATTTGTGTTTCTCTGATGATTGGGTGATGTTGAACATTTTTTCATGGACTTATTGGCCATTTGTATGCCCTCTTTGGAGAAATATCTATCCGTGCCCTTTGTCCATTTTTAAAATCAGGTTATTTATTTTTATGCTGCTGAGTTGTTTTACTTCACCATTATTCACTACCTACGTGTAAGTCAATTGACCTATCAACTATTTTTTAAATTTAGATATTTCACTCTCTCTGTGTGTCTCATTCATGATAGTGCATCTTAGGCTTTTGATTATTTAGATTTGTTCTTGAACCAATTAGTGTGACTAACAATCAAAGATGTACAATCACAAGGGCACATGTTGTTAAATAAAATTTATGAGAAGCCATTAGTTTGGGCTGAGCTCTTGCACTGGGCCCGACAGATCAAACCAAAACAGAGTTACTCATGCTGAAGTTCCAGCCGCCAAACTGAAACTAACTGGTTAATTTGACCTTCCAAGAGATCAGGCGAGAGTTATTTAATAGCCGAATCCCCAAACAGGCCAGTTTTAGCTGACACGATAAGGAAATTCCTTTTGCTATAACCTTTACAAGGGAAGAAACTTTGAAACAACCAATCTGCTTTTTTGTTCTGTTTCTGCTTTCTTCAGCCTTTTTTCTATCCACACAGCCAAGCTTCTTTGCTCTGCTGATTGGAACACTCATCCTATTTTACAGAATGAGGGACTGCCCAATTTTAGATTGGCAGATAAAGATCTTAACTAAATTTGTTGTGAATTTGTCTTTTGGCAATTGTTATGGTAAATGCTATTATATTGATACTGTGTGCATATTTTATACTGTGCATTTGTTCTAAAGTTGAGTATAAAGATATTCAATTTAATGAATTCTCCTGGTGAAATTCCTCAGATCATAATCCCTTTCTAAACAGTAACTGAAAATACATGCACATGTGTAATTGACATAAGCTGCACTTGTGAAGGCTGAGGGAACAACATCGTATTTGAAAGTCAGATGTGCAAACTTTCTGCGGTCTTTAGAAGCTCTTGCACATTTGAGGGCTTCCAGGCTGCCTTGGTTCATCTTCCGACCGCACTGCCTCTGAGCCGCCTGTAGTGTCCTGAACCTGCCCTCTCTGGTGCCTTTGCGTATGCTGCCATTCTCTGCTTGTCATGGACCGGGTCCATGAGAACTGGTCGGAAACAAACTGCCTGAAAGCTGTTCAATAGAAAAAATAGGAGAAAACATAGCAGTATGGCAGGATTCGAATAAGCATACTTCATTAGTTTGTTCAGCCTGTCATAATAAAGTATTATAGACTGGGTGGCTTAAACAACAGAAACTTATTTGCTCACAGTCCTGGAGGCTGGAAGTCCAAGATCAAGGTGTCAGTAGGGTTGGTGTCTCTCTGTCTTTGTAGAAGGTCACCGTCTTGCTGTGTCTTCACATGTTCTTTCCTCTGTGCGTGAGCATCCCTGGTGCCTGTTTTTTTTGTACAAATTTCCTCTGATAAAGGCATTAGTCACACTGGCATAGGGCTCACCCTAACGACCCCAATTTAACTTAATTACCTCTTTAAAGGCTCTATCTCCAAAGACAGTTATATTCTGAGGTACTGGGGGTTAGGACTTCAACATATGAATTTTGGGGTGAGAGGTGACACAATTCAGCCCATAACACATATCACTGAAACAGAGTTGGTGGTGGGGGCTTGAGGACAAGGGAAGAAAGGAAAGGGAGAAGGCTGAACCCAACCTTGTTGCTGTCTTTTTTGTGCCCTCGCCCCCTCCCCGCCCGGTCCTGACCTTCCACTTGTCTAGACTGCCCCTCACCCTGCTAGACGGTGTGATGCAGGAGAGACTCAGGCTTGAGGGTTACTGGGAAGCACAGACTCCTGGGTTGAGTTTAGGCTGGAGATGAGGCACTTTGGAAAGACAGAGAGGAAGCCAGCCGGAGGTTTACTCGGACGGAGCTCAGGTGTAGTTACAAAGATGGTGCAGAGCAGGTTAGCCTTGGAGGTGCTGCACTGATATCTGAAGACTCCTCCCATGAAGTGCAGTGAAGATTTATTCCCAAAACTTCTCTTTCTGTGTTTTGTCAGTAAGAATCAGCCACACATGGGAAGGCCATGGCAAGCCACGGCGTGCCACTGGGTTTCCAGCTCCCTGCTCCGGCGCTCTCACCTCACTGGTACTTCTTTCAGTGTTGGTTCCCACGGAGAAAGGCAATCATCAGCTTTCATCCTCTTTGGGTCAGTTGGAATATGTTTTCCAAAAGGTCATTGAATACCTGGGTCTGTTTAAAATTATTGAGAGTCAATTTACAAATAGGGTACAGGAGTTATTTGCTAAATGTGGCTGCATTAAATTGATTAGATGCTGAAACACATATTCTATGGGAATGGAAAAACATTGATTTAGATCTTTTTAAAAACATCTTGGATCAGCTAATCTAAAATATGGTATCTGTACCCATTATGGTATTTCCATGACATACTTTTACTGGCCTTTCCTTTTCCTTTTAAATCAATTATTGTTTTTGGCAAAGTCTTTATTACTTCCTAATTGCCCTAAATTTCTTTTCTTGTTGAAGACAAGTTTAACAATTGAATTCATTATCTCAGAAATTAACAAAGACTTCAGTTTTTTAGCAACTGTTGATCAGTGCAGTGCTCCCAAAGAAGTATCAATCCCAAGAAATCTTCTGTAAAAATATTAAGTACTTAATTAGGTTCAGTTAAAAGAGGACAAAATTTCAGATTTGGAGTTGGAGGGCTGTTACAAATTGCTACGGACGGAATTGTGGTCTCCCCCCCCCCCCCCGCCCCGCTTCATTTCACATGTTGAAGCCCTAACCCTCAATTTGGGAGATGGTTAGGTTTAGATGAGTTCATGAGGGTGGAGCCCTCAGTATGGGATTAGTACACTTCTAAGAAGAGACTATAAGACTAGAACTTGCTTTCTCTCTCCATGCATGTGCGTAGAGAAAAAGCTGCGTGAGGACACAGCAAGAAAGTGCTGTCTACAAACCACGAAGAGAGCCTTCGCCAGGAACTGAATCTGCTGGCACCTTAATCTTGTACTTGTCAGTCTCCAGAACTGTGGCAAATAGATATCTCTAGTTTAAGCCACCTAGTCTGTGGAATTTTGTTACAGCAGCTTGAGCTAAGACACAGATATTCGTACGTGATGATCATATCTGTGGGCATTCTGAAGTTGGAAGTTTTCTGAAGTTCAGAATAGAGGAAGAATTCAGCTCATGTACAAAGAGATTCTATTCCTTATTAGCTCAAATCCAAATGCTGATCCATCCATGTTGTCATGATCTCGTTAACATTCCTAAAAAAGATTAAAATTAAAACAGGAATTAACAACTTGGTATTGAAACTTCTTTGTGTTCCATGTGCCGGCCCCTTGTGAGGCACCAGGCATGGAACGGTCAGTCAACGAGACACGAGTGGCTCCTGCTGACACTGTGCTTTTATACACATCAGGGAGAAAGCACAGACACAGAGAAGTACGATGATAAGCGCTCTGAAGGCAGAGGGGCAGGACGCAGTGGGAGATTCGGCAGCCCCTGGAAGGAGAAGGCAGAGACACTGAGGTTAAAGGTGGTCAGGAGGCAGAGGTGAAGGAGCAGGAAGAGTACCAGACAGAGAACTGTTTGAGAAATTGAAACAATTTCTTTGTGGCTGGAACATAGAGTTGGGAAACAGAATGATGAGAGATGAACTGAAAGAGTTACCTGCTTCTGGACCATGCAGGCCTTCTGAGCCATGGGAGTTTGAAATTTATTTTAAGGGCCCCAATAAACCACTGAAGTCGAATGGCAACAACTTGGTCATATTTGTATTTTGGAAAGATTGTTCTGGTTTCTAAGTGAAATGGTTTGGATTAGAACAGGCAGGGGGCGGTGGTACCCAATACCTGGAAGGGTTGTCGCAATCCAGGAGGGAGATGATAGGGATGGTGAGAACTGGGCAGAATTTAGAGACAGTAAGAAGCCAGACTCACTTTGGTGATTGATTGGAGGTTGCGGGGAGGTGAGGGAGAGGAGGAGGCGAGGAAGACATCTGGATATCTGGCTGTCACGTGCTGATGACAGGTCAAATGAAGTAGAGGAGAAAGTGTCCGCGGGACTTTGTCATATAAAGGCCTGTGAGGACCTTGGTGAGGGCTGTCCCAGGGCACAGTGGCCAGACTGAAGTGGCCTGAGGACTTAGTGGAAGGGGAAAAAGCGGAGCTAACGGCGGAGGACTGTTCTTTATTGGACTGTCCATTTGCGTATAGTATGTAGTTGGGGGAGAATGAGGTAAAGGGATTCCAGAATATCATGTTTCTGTGCCCATAGGTCGTATCTGGTCAGTAGACATTGTTCTTATTAATAACATGTAAAGATTTTTTAAAAATGAATTATTTGAGTTACTTAAAAATATTAAACACGGGAAATTTTCACATAAAAATACATTCTTATGTTTTGTTTCTCTTGACCTATTAGAAGGCCTAGCACCCTTTGGGTGGCTCTGTCCTCACATGGTGGCTGTGGTCTTCAGGTGATCACAGTGCTCACTTTTTTGTGTTACCTGCCCGGGTCTTGTAGATATGAAATTTGTGACCTCTGCTACAGAGAAAGAGATGGACTACGTGCCATTTAGGGAACCCCTAACGTGGGTTATGTATTACAATTTTAGATAGGTGCTGTGTGTTAAAGAATATAATGTTATATTCTATGACAAAGATCTGGAACACAAGCAGTATGTAACTATCAACGGAGATATGAGATCCATATCCTTCAACAACCGATTGTGCTTGAATTAAGCTTGATATTGTGTTAGGAATTAAAAAAATCATGTCTGAATGTAACGCCACTCTCTTTTCACCCTGACATGCAGCTTAAAGGTTTTCGTCAGAAAATTATTTTGGATTGTCCCCGGCACATGAAGAATTACTGATGGAAGTTCCAAATGTCTAGATATGATAATTTAACCTTAAGTACATTACATTTGGCAAGGATGGTTGTATGTACAGATGGATTTTGATTCTCAGGAGGAGGGCTGGAGTTTGTGTTTGTTGTTGTGTTTGTAAGAAAGGCCGCAAGGGCATTTATGAGATGAATGGTCAGGGCGGGACCGAGCACTTGGTGGGTTTGGTCACATACGGGGAAATAGGCGGGAAATGCATAGGAGGATTTTAAAGACAGCACTGATTCAACTAAATTGTTTGGCTGATTGTTGGCTTTTGATTCTTTTATTAATTCAAATGATGCTTTCCAAATACTTTTGACACTACTGAATAACCACAAGTCGTTTCTTTGCAAGACTTCCTCAGCAGCCCCGGTTTCCTGCGCGCTCATTCAGGTGGTCGTTTCCTATCTGCCCCTCTGTTTTTGATACTTACTTTGTCTGAAAAACACAGCTTTTTCCCAAAGTCTCCCCAGACCCAGTCACTTCTTATAAATATGATTTCTAGGTACAAATCCATCAGAGGAACTTCCCATTGCTCCCCTAGGTGGTTATCTATTGTTCAAAAATCTGTCAAATAAATTCAATTTACACTTAGCATAGTAGCCGATTTCTTACTTATTATCTGGAGTGCCAGAAAAGAGTATTCTCAGGTAGCTACATATTCAGCTAGAGCCAATGCTTTTTCCTTTCGCTATTCTTTGCTCATCAAATCATTATTTACATGAGATATTAATGTATTGTATTACTTTTTTTTTATGGTTTGCCAAGACACTTTTTACTTTCAAAATGAAGTTTTAATAATTGATATAGTGATTTATTGCAATAAAGTTACCTTAAAAGTGTGAACTAAAATACAATTTTAGGACTCACCCCCCCCCCCCACCGGCTGACTAAATGGCCCCCCTCGTGGCCAAAGAAATATCCTAAAACTAAATTGCCTGCCAGGAGGAAGGAGGTCAGACATGCCTTATCATGCTCCCCTCCCTTCTTGGGGACATCCTTTGTAACCCATTAACAGACCTAAGGGTATGCAAGACAAATCTGCAGGTCCTCAATTTACACAACAAACATATGTCCAGTGGCTTATCTCTGATAAAGAGCTCCTTATGTTGAAACATTCCCAACCTTAGACAAAGCTTCATGTCTTTAACCAATTACAAGCCAAAGAATCTTTAAACCTACCTATAACCTGTAAGCCTCCACTTCGAGATGGCCCACTTTTCTGGGCCAAACCAATGTATGCCTCCCACGTATTGATTTATGACTTACTTGTAACCCCTGTCTCCCTAAAATGTATAAAACCAAACTGTAACCCAGCCTCAGTGAATCCACTTGCTCAGGCCTCTTGGACGTGGCTCCGGGTCATGGTCCTCAAATTTGGCTCAGAGTAAATCTCTTTAAAATTACTTTACAGAGTTTGGTCTTTTTTTTCCGTTGACAAAAGTATTTATTATTTTTACTTGTTACAGGGTGTTTCATTGCAAGGATGTACAATAGTTTAATTTTTTATTATCTGTTTTTTAGTTATTTCCAACTTTCCCTGTTATAAACAGCTTTGCATACATTTTAGGAGATTTGTGCAATCTAATGAGGTTCAATATTTTTGTTAGTTGGTTTTGGACATTTGTGTTTCTTCTTGATTATAATCTCTCTCTCTCTTGAATTTGAAATAAAAATTAGAGAATATTTCTCATCTCAAAATGATATTAATATATTATTTTTGTAGTTGTACTTTTCCACAATTATATCTTTAATCTGTATAATCTTCTTCCTTTTTTTTTTTTTTTTACTTCAGAGACAGGGGTCTTGCATTGTTGCCCAGGTGGGCTCTGAACTCCTAAACTCAAGTGATCCTCCTGCCTCAGCCTCTTCAGGGTGTGTGCCACCACACCCAGCTCGTATGACCTTATTTTGGGTAAGAAGATGTCCCTAATGTTGAGCTGGTTATCTTAAGACCATCTGTTGAAGACAATATGCTTTCACCACTGATTTTAAATTACCATTTACTAAATTCCTTTATTTAATATTTGCAAACCCTATTTCTAAACTTTTTTGGGGGGTTATTGATTTATATATTCCTGTGCTGGTAGCACAATCTGTGATTATTGTAACTTGTAATAGCTTGGGAAAGCAAGGTTCTGTTAGTACCTGTATTTAAAAATAAAATACCTTGTTATTCTAGTGCTTTTATTCCTCCATATAGACTTTATAACCATTTCGTCAAATTTTATAAAATACCTTTGTGGCTTTGTTTGGGCTGTATTATGTTTCTAGATTAATTAGGGGCAAATTGCATTTCTTACTAAACTGTTTTCTAATTCAAGATTTTGGCGTGTTTTTCTTTTTTAAAAATTTCCTCTTAAATATAAATTTTACTTGTTTTCAGATTATAGTAACATTACCCACTCATTATAGGGAACATGAAAAAATACATCAAATAGCCATTTCTTTTCCTCTTTGTTTTTGGCCCTCAGGCAGAACTGAGCTACTCAGACTGGCACTTGAGCTTCTTGTACTTCTCAGGTCCACAGAATGTTCCTGTAAAAGTCAGAAGAGGCCAACTGCTGTCACAAACGACCCCAAATGTCAGTGGCTCAACCTGGTAGAAGTTCGTATTTGGCTCATGTCCATTTTGGTTCAGTGAGGGTGGGGTGGGGACTCTGCTCCATCCACTGGTTCAGGGATCCAGGCTCTCTGCATGAGACTCTCTCCCCCACCCAGGCCCCTGCAGACTGTGTTAGATGCTCCTGTAACAGTCTTTGCATATCTCTACCTTTGCTTTCATCACCAAATACCATAATTAGTGTCTCTGGACTCCTTCCCCTACTAGACTGTATGCTTTAAGAAGAAAATATGTTTTATTTGTATGCATTAATATAATTCTAATACTCTGCAGGACACATAATTGTGGTTTTTAAAAATGTTTGTTAAATCAACAGAGTAAAAAAAATGAACACTTGCAAAAAAGACTAGAAAGAAGTTCATTGAAATGATGAGTTTTAAGTATTTTTGCATTTGGCATGTGTTACTATTGTAATCAGGAAAAAGGAAACCCTAATAAGTTACTCTAAAAATATAACAAGTAAATTTTTGAAAATTTTTTCATTTCTTTCCTTCTTCTAATCATTTCCTTATCTGTTTCTATCTGTTATCCATTGAGGTTTCTACATATACAGTCAGATCTTATGCTGCAGTTTCTCTTTAATATTTTACAAAGAAAGTCTTTTATAAACCAGTAGAACTCTTACTGACTGTATAGAAAACAGAAAAAAATTCTTTAAAACAAAAAGTAGAATATTTTAAGAAAAAAACAATTACATAAAGCACAGCCCTAATTTATAGAAAAAGCAGGCACTTAGATGTATCACCTTTTTAAAAAGTACTTTTGTCTATTGACACTTTTTATTAGTGTTTAAACAATTTACTTGGATTTTTAAGCCTCCTTGGGATCTGAAACATCTCTTTGCTTTTAGAGTGATTCTAGAGGAAAGTTCTTTAGTATTTCTCAGAACTAAAACAAATAAACGAAATGTTTCATGAAGTGATATAGCTTAATTTTGAGTGTATTTTAAATCTGACAGAACTCAGCTTTATTTGACTTAAATCACATTGTCTTGGGAACATGCCTGGCACATGGCCTCCTCCTCCTCCCTCCCGTCCGGCACCCGTGGTGTCCTGCTCTCTTCCTAGACTCAGACAGAATCAGGACTCAGACTTCCGTTAAAATGACCACAGTGTACTTTATTTAATGATTTTGGTACCTTGTGTTGCAATAAAATAAAAAAAAAATCTACAAAATCCAAATATATAAAATTTCAAGTTTTCTTTTTTTTTTTTTTGGAGTTTTACAAGAAAAATCATGGAACCAAGGAAATTTGTTCATTATGAAGTACTACTTTCCACTTCATTTCATCACAAATTGCAACTTACTTAACAGACCAAAATACTATGGTACTGTAGTACATCAAATACTCCACACACTGTGCTTTGAACTAGGGCACTTGGGGGTCACTGCTTGGGGATAGTGGCCTCCTGCCGATAAAGACACGCTTACAATCCGAACGCTAAAGGGATGTTTGGATACATGGAATTTGAATATATATATTTACAGGAAGGAAACAAATTTAATAACTAGTTTAATTCTTCATTTCAAATAAAATTCCAAATACATTTGTACAGTGTTTACAAAGTAAAAGCACAAGAACTGCCAAGGTGATCATTTGGGTCCAGGCACTGTGCTCGTACTTGGGGGAATGTCCACGCTGTTCCCTACACACACACACACACACACACACACACACACACACACACACACGCACACACACACACAGGGTCTCTCAGATCGTATTTCTGTAACAAAGAGGGAAGCACAGGAATGGCAACTTTGCACAATCAGAATGTCATGCAGATAGTTGACAACAGGGAACTGAGAAATTATTGGTCCATTCTCTTCAGTTTGCTGTTCACCTGCCACCTGTTACATATATTTTTTTTCAGAGATAGATTTAAAACAAACAAACAAAAAATTGAATGGGGAAAGGAGCACAGAACGTTTAAGGCAAATTAAGCAAATATAGAGCAGCTTCTCTTGGTGTTGAGTGGAAATGAGGATTTTACCCCAAACCAAACTTAGAAACAAACAAACAAAATTAAGTGCAACCTCCTGAGGTTGGGTGGCTTATGTCATGTACAAATTTTTGAAAATTGCTTTGCACCAAGTATCCTTTTGAAATTTTAAACGAAAGACTTGGTTACAAAGTGTATGATTTCATGTTTCTAAATAAAACAACAGTAGCTGAGGTAGTTAGATGTGAAACTTATTTACTTAAAGTAACTGGAGAATGAAGAACATATGTCAGTAGCAAAAAATCCTTGCCATTTGGAAGTAGGTTTATATTGTGCAGTGGTTTAGTGCTGAGCAAAATGCTTCTATTTTTCTGTTAGATGTTATTAATTAAACCAGAATATTAGTGATAGCAGTATTTGTTTCCAATCTGCTTGGTAGGATGTCAGTATAGATACCGTTGGTATCCTTAGTCATCTCGTTTCTAACTAATGGTTACAGCATTTCTGCATTGAAGCTTTATGTAAAACAGCATTAATTATCATTACTATAAACTCCAATCCAAACTGAAAGAAGAATTTAGTAAAACCTAAGAATCCACAAGAAGGATGGGAAGGATGATTTTTCTCTCGCTTTAACAACTATTTTGTCTTAGTCCTAAATTCAATGTACTATTTGGTTTCAAAGAGGGAAGGAAACGGGGGCTTATTTGTTGCTCTCTTTGTTTGGGGAATGGGAACAACATAGTTTGCATATGCTTCACTGTATCTCTCTTTGGCTACTGAGCTGTCCAGCTACTGTGAGTAAAAGCAGAAACTATTTAGGAGAGGCAAAGTTCTTACCCATGGGTAATTATAGCCTCCTTCTCCCTGTCCCTTTTGCCAAAAAAAGGCTTCAGGAGATACCTTTCAATAAACAATTGACCAAAAGATTCATTCTTTTCTTTGTCTCCTACCACCTAGCTATGAAAGGAGTTTTGTGATAATAATATGTCAGTGATATGGACAGATATAAATTAGTTGGGAGACATTTCTTTGGAACAAAAGAAAACTTCCATGTGCTGTCTATCCTTTGTTTATGGAATAGAAATCTAACCAAAGTAGCCATGAAAAAGTTGACAACCTCATTACATAGCATCACAGATGTGATGTTTGCAGAAGGACTGGTCCATACCAGTATCATCACATATACTTTTGCCCAATTCTAGCTTTTCTAAAATGAATCTCTTATTTTCAGGGAGGGCTCTGGACAGTTTCATGAGGTCTGGAAAGCCACAAAGGGCTCAGGTCCCCTTTCTCCATGATTAGATATATAGCTTATTTCTAAGTTACACGTTGTCTCCACTTCTCTTTTCATCTGTTTGGTGAAGAATCTAGCATTTCAAAGAGATGTCTAGCTCCAACAGTGAAGATTCCGTTTTGTACCTTTGTGGGGAAATCTCCCCATGACATCTTGTCACACTGCCTTCCTCCCATGCTGCCCAACTCACCCGAGAAGCTGCCACCATCTAACTCAGGCCCCTGTGTCTAGTCCAAGAAGGCAACTTCACTTTTCTTGTGCAAAATAAAAGCACAGATATTTCCCTTCCTAGCAAAAAGGATATTCTGTTGTACTATTGGGTGGAAAAGTATTGATACTAGAAACTTTAAAAAAAAAAAGCCAGGACAATCGAAATTATTCGTTGACTCATTACTCTGCTCATGTTATTAGTCTTTGAATACAATACTTAAGTCCTGTGTGGCAGCACAAACATTTTTTTTTTTTTTGGAGAAGGTAATTGCCTAGGTCAAATTCATGCTTCAGAAAGCTTAATACCATGTATTAGAAATGCTTAACCACTTTGAAATTTTAAGGCTTTGATATACCACTGCCAACTAGATTTTAGAATCCAGAAGAGATTATATTGAACATGTACATTATGTCAGCTCCAAGCACAATATGATTTCAAACCCATTTCTCAAGGTAAACTTGCTAAAACTCTATTTCCATATTTTTAAGACTGTGCAAACTTTTTTGCAAAGGAATATAACTATTAAATAAGGGCACAATGATAGCATTTATGTACAAACCTTTGCCTCCTGAAGCCACATCATTAAAACATTATTTGCATTGTTAGTGTAGTTTTATGGGTATATTCCTACTTCACAATATTGCCTCTATGTCTCAAAAATTACAAATATTTATAAACCAAAGTCATGTTATTTAGCATTCATTCTTAACAGGACTAAATCTTTAAGTAAGAGAAAATGTCACCTTTGGGGAAGTTGTACAGGATATCCTCTGAGATTATTTTCCCGCCATCTACTTTATCCTTTAGCAATATTCTTATCCATGCATGTGTAAGTATATGTATATCGATAATAGAGCTGAAGCCCTTGTGTAAACCCTTCTCTGAAATATTTCAAATGTATTTATAATGGGAAGATGAATCAATTCAGTAGTTCCAGGCATAAATAAGGCTTTGTATTCTTTTATTGGGTTGTAAAGGGAGAGATGTGTCATCTTAGGGAGGAAAAGGAAACTCAATGTAAATAACACAAGTCTAATCTCAATAATATCTGCTGAAAATTCCAACCCCACTCCCAGTAATGGATTTTAGAACCCCACTTGGCAATCATTAGCACTGAACTGGGGTATCATGCATGTGTTCTGGAAAATGTGGCTTGGGATCAGGCATGCAAACTCCTTAGACATCAGAAGGAGCCTAGTGTTCTGGATGCATTTTAATAAACATTTAGTAAAATTCAGTTTGGCTAAGAGGAAAATTGTCAGTCTGTATGAAGCTTCTCAATGTCTGCATGAAAGGAGTTAATTTTCTCATTAAAAAGGTAATAATGAAAGAATATTCCACATACATCTTTGAAGAAAAAGTGTGACTTTTATGAAGTGACGGGGAACTGTTGTATTCTTTGCCTGGTGAGTTATTGCTGTTGGTTCTCTCGATGACACCTACTCCCACGGTAGCCTGTCCCCCTTGCCGCGTCCAGCTCTGGTGTGTGTTAGTGCTGCTTACCAAGAGTGACAGTGCGTTAACCTAAAAGTGCGTTACTAACTCTAATTAATCTTCACACAGCACCCCTATGAGGTAGGTAAATAAACATTATCTCTCTTTTACGTATGGGAAAAATGAGGCCTAGGGTGAGTTTCTGAGGCTGAAGAGTTGGACCAGGGATTAAGACTCAGGTGTGCACAGACTCCTAGTTCCTTTGCTGTAATTGCTGGGCCATACTGTATCCATATATCCCGCAGTGTAAAGGGGTATCATTTTGCAGAATATATTTAAGTCTATTTAGAACAGCCACTGTATTCAACACAGGGATATTTGGTTTTCTACTGAATCATAAATTCCATTCAGTTATCACATAATCAAGGCTAACTGAAAACAGTGACTAATGTTTTGCCAATTGATTGTCTCTTCTTTGATACTAATTCAACTAAACATCCTGTCAATAACAGAGAGGTAAAAAGATCTGGAATGGGATTTAGTGAAGTAAAAATCTCAAGGAGAAAGAAAAGCAAAGTCAAGTTAGGGCTGGTACAGAGATGGGCAGTTGAAGCTGGTTTTGGAGGTTTTCACAGGTGCTCACGTTGCTGCCATGATCTTCCCTCCTAGGAGGGGTCACAAAGCACAGTCAGCACTGGGAGATGCCACTGCGGGGTGTGGAGACCGTGCTGCACAAGGTGGAGCATCTATTTGCTTCCAGGGAAAATGCCGTGTTTGAGTGAGGGAGGAACCCAACAAGGAGCTTCATTGCCTACGCCATGAAGTCCCTCTAACTTGGCACTGAATGTTGAATTTGACATAATTAAAACATTATGTCAGACCTTTCAAAACATTTAGATTTTCTCTGGAAATGCCTTCAATATCTCTGCGAAGCTGATACCGTTCAGTGCCCTGTGTGCCTGTGTAGAGTCAATGATTTGTAGCAAGTTCCACAACATAAATGCTCTTAAAAAAATTGGTCTGAATAGCTTGTCTGTTTTTCTGCCAAACTTCAGATAGGTAAATGAAGTAAGCACAAAATTTGAAGAAATATGCATGTCTACCAACCCAGGCCAAATCAGAGGAAACACAAGATCGACTTCCTAAAGTTACAAGGAAGAAACGTCTACAAATAATCACAAATAAAACAGTTCATACAAACATCTCAAACTTTCCTTCCAGGAAGTGAATTTCCCTTTAATGTCAACTTTTTCTTTTTTCTTTTTTCTAGGAATTTTAACAATGACTAGAAAGAAAACACTAATACTCCAATATTCATGATAATCAGTTGGTGTTTGGCAATCAGAATGACATCAACAAACCAAACCAAAAAAAACTATGTACATACAGTATTTTGTTTGATTTGGGAAAAATAGGTTTTACTTCTATCGACACCATAAAATTCACCGCGAAATAACTGCATCAAGCAGTTTGAACCGTTTTCAGGCTTAAAAGGCATAATAAGGAATGCTTAAAATGAAAACTTCTATTTGAAGAATAAAAAGTTAGCATATCTGTATTTCCCTCGAACCATTTCTTCAAGTAGACTTTGCGAATGACTTATATGAACAACTGAAGAGCAATGATGAAATTATAAAAGATGGCAAAGGTTGAATAAAAAGTTTCTTGCCTGGAAGGGAACTGAGTAGAAGGCCTTTGGAATGGCCACTCTGAGGGAGGTCGTGCGTGGTCACGTCTAGATCACCCAGGACAGCCTACCAAACCTCTTCCATTCATGCATTTGCCAAAAGCAAATAAAAATCAACAACATTTGCTCTGCATTATTATTTCTCTTTGCACAACAAAGAGACTCTTAGCAGCAGAATATCACCAGCAATTGATTACTGCACAAGAAAGTTATACTCTGGTACCTATGACCTGAGCAGTTTGTCTATGTAGACAATACCAATCAGATGAAAAACTGTGTACTTCAAACATCTGGACTTTCCTAAATACCCAGATGTTTGATATCATGATGACCAAATTTACCACTTGAGTGACCTACTTCTTCTCTTTTCATTGGAATATTTGCAGTCATGTGGACAGTCTTTTATTTTTTAATAATGCCATAATGTCTACTTTGGTTTAGTCAAGATGGTTCAGCAATCATCTGGAAAATTCAGATATCAAAAGCCCCCAAATGAAAAGAAATGTAGTCAGGAGGAAAAAATCAGAGCTTTAGGGCTGTCAATGGTCCAGTGGTTTTGTCTACTTTGAAAAATTGCTTAACTGTCCATTTTTTTCCACCTCCATTATTCTGAAAATTATTCCCACAAGAATTATTTTTCCAATTTGGGAATAGATACAGACTAGGTGACTGGCAGAATCAGGACCCAAAATATGTCTAAAAGATTCTAATCCTTGTAAACCTGGTTTAGTGTGTGTGAACACAGAGGCTCGTGCGACGTCATGATATATTTACAATGGGGTGATGAGTAAGGCCATGGTTACCCTGAATCTCATTGCTGTTAAAAGGAGGGATAGTTAAATGGTTCATATTCCACAAGCAAGAGTGACTTGCAACAGCTTATAACATCTTATTTTAGAGTCCATCAGAAGCTCTTGGTGTGCAGAGCACGTAGGGGCCAGTCAGGGGAGAACTGTCACAGGACAGGAGTTCCCTTAATGAGAGAGTCAGTCTCAGACATGATGTCACCAACATCTCCTTCACCCTCCCACTCTCATCAGGCCTTGACCTTCCATAAGGGGACGTGTCTGTTATAGTTACAGACTGGCAATGATTGCCTTGAATTTCTGCTCTTCAAAAAGGCAGATACTCCTGATGAGCCACGGACAGCGTTTCCCTTTGATCATCACACTTGGCCACCTACATTAATAGAAACACTGTGTCCCAACACCCAGTACCTCCAGGGTCACTCTTACCCATGGGCCTTGCTTAAGAGGACTGTTTATTGCTCCTATGTCCCCCCAGTCAACCAACTCATTGTACGTTACAGGGTATCTTTGTGCCTGTGTGGGCTCTGCAGTTCAGGAATGAACATTTTCTTTGACTTGCTAGTTTTCATTGCCTGGCAATTATAAATAAGCCACATGGTGGTGGACCACTTTCCTATCATTCAGTTTCAGTTCTTGTGCAGAGACCTCGCTCTGAAGGATGACTTGCTGAGATACTCGTGCTGATAGCTGGGAATATCACTCAGTAGCACTTGAGACATTCTGGCCATAACCATCAAGATGATCGCTTAGGGGGGAGAAAGATCTCTGAAAAACAAGGAAAGTAGGCCTACTTCTACCTCTCTTTATTTTTCTTCTAGATTGCTTATTGGATGAATCTGATGACTTCCACTCATTCATCTAGGGCTCTGTAAATTATTATACTGAAAGATTAGACAGAAAACTTTAAAAGAACATATCGAGGCCTCATTCTCTTGCATACTCTTGAAACTATGATCTGATAACTTCATTCTTACCTTGCAGCTCAAACCTTTCCTTGAAAAAACAGAAGCAAGGGGGAAAGGACCATGTTCTCAATTATGAGACTACCTGTTTACTTCTAAGTGAAAATTTAGGCATTAAGACTATCAGATTGGTGATCTTCGAGCTTGCAATCAAGCTTTCGCAGGATCTGAGAAGCAACAGATGGCTGATTCCACACAGAAATGGATCTCAGTTTGGAACTGATAATGTCACTACCCGGGAAGGCAGGAATCAAATTATTCAATAGCTATATCCATGCAGATTTTACCTCTGAAATTGAATTATAGACTCAACTTTTACAAATTGGTGATTACAATGCTGGCAATGGTTGTCTCAAGAAATGAAGAAAGAACAGCAACTCTACTCAGGCAGAACAATTAATAAACAGATGCCAGTGACATTTTTTTCATTTCCAAACATGTGGATTTGAATCCATTTAAAGCACATCTCCATAACCCAGTACCCATCTTCTGAGCCATGCAAGCCCCCGGGAATTTTTTTCTTTTTTTTCAAAGCAGCGCTTACTGGCAAAAACAAATGAAGCAGATGAATATTCTTAGCGTGAATGATGAGAACCACGTAGCAGGAATTTATTAGCGCTGTGCTTCATGGAGGTCTTTCTCTCCAGGCCTGGGCACGTGGCGGCATTTCTCTGAACGAAGCGCTCCTTTTCCACTGACCGATTAAGGTTCCCTTGCAGGAGCTTGGTTACAATGTTACAAGTCAAGACTTTGCACGATTAAAGTGTCTGTTGAATTAATTAACTGCAAATCACTTCCAGTAAAGCTTGACAAGCTCCAAGATGTTTCTGTAAAAGAAGAAGGCAATCGATAGCATCAGCAATATGCAGCTTGGTGACAGTCGAGCCTGTATTTCTGAGCGTGAGGGCTCACGGCCGCCCTCCCCCTTGTTGTGGCAGAGGAATTTCTTTGTTTTCACGGAGTACCAAGCCTCTGATTCAGACCAAGGAAAATGCTTCACCCCAGGCTTTCGAAACATGCTAAAGAAATCCACGTCCTCTTTTATGATGAGACATGAGAAAAGTTAATAAGGGAAGTTGAATATTTTAGTTTTTTGAAAGAATGGTACAAAATGACAATTCTTTCACTAGCTAAGGGTTCTCCTTTGGTTACATTATGGTGTGCTATTGCTCCCAATTGGAAAAGAATAAAAAAGTCACACAGGACTCAATAGAAAACCAAAGGTTAATTGCTAAGTGAATGGAGCCATATCCAACATGCTCAAACACAAGTGCTTATTTTCCAGACTCACAATGGATTGAAATGCTGGTGCTTGATTAAGACAATGGCTGTAATCAAAATAGGAATTTCGTACAATGATTGAAACCCAAAATATATTTTCAGCACACGTAGAGGTATTTTAAAGCTTACCGATAAATGAATTAATTTGAAATAATTAAAATTGTTAATTTGATACAATGTCAGACCAGAATGCCACTAGAACAGGTAAATTAAATTAGCTTAAACACAACATCACCATTTGTTAATATTTGCGGCACTTAAGTGAAGTAAAAATTTGATTAATTCCATTTTAATGCAAATCAAGCAATGGAGAGAAAAGAGGGCCAACCTGCTTAATTTGTGGATGGAAGTATAATAAAAACACAAAACCTTACACTTTTGGAAATTCTAATAATAGAGTAGGTGACAGGCTTCAATTAGTATTGAAGAGAAAATCTTGTGTTGGTAATGTGTCAATATATTTTCTTATTCTTTTGAATAATTAGTTTTGCTGTTGATTAGTTTTGTTACACATGATCTTTGCTCAGCAAATATCATATCAGTAACTACATGCTGCTTCTTGTCTGTTGCAATGACTAAAACAGCAATAGTTGTAGTAATGAATGTGGTCATGGTGGCATGAACCGAGAAATCATGGTACAGACTTAGCAACATTATTAGGTCAACTCTTTTATTAATGCTTACTGAGACTCACTAAGGAATTCTTTGAGTTATTCTGTGCTTGTAAAAATTAATATGCTTTCTTCTCTTTTTCCTTTTATTCCATAAAGGGCCAATGGGTTTATACATTCCATGATCAGAATTATTTCACTTATAGAAAATTAATTATGCAAGTTAACAATGATCTTTACCAATCTGCTCTTCACATTGGGAAGCCAATCACCCTGGGCCATATTGCAGAGTGACTCAGATTGAGTATAATGCCAGTATGGGTACTCACAAGGGGCTGGGGCTGGCTGTCCTGAGTCCTGAAATGTAATGTAGCACGGTGCTACCCCCTGGACATTGCAGGTAAGGCTGTAGAACAATCTCCTAGGTTGCAATAGCTGAGTTTTATAACTGGAAATTTGTTATTTCTAAATGACTAGTATGCTGGAGAGATACAGTATGTGCTAATGAAGGAGGCTTTCCTGGAAATCAGAGACGTAGTCTATTGGAAAATTCTTCACTTTGGAGGCTCTCTAATTTCGTGGCTTTTCTTGAAAGAAATTCTCAGGAATTATTTCCAAAGTTTTTTCAGAGATGATTATTTTGAGCCAAATACTATGTGCCACGAGAATATTTCAATTTTTGTTTTGTTTTGTGACTTTGATTTAAATATATCTAGTGTTAGAGAATCATAAAAACAAACTGTAAAATTGCTTTTCTCTTTATAGGCAGTCATCTACTGTTAATTTATCTTTGTATTTATATCATCACTTTATGTTTGTCATCATGCATGGTAATTGCTTATTTTGAGGCTTACATAATAGGCTTACATGATACATATAGGCTGTATAATGGCATTTTGGTCAATGACAGACCACATATACAATGGTGGTCCCAGAAGATTATTATTATTATTATTTTTACAGACAGGGTCTCAGTCTTGCTCAGGCTGGTCTTGAACTCCTGAGCTCAAGCAATCCTCCTGCCTTGGCCTCTCAGAGTACTAAGATTACAGGCATGAGCCACCATGCCTGGCCTCCATAAGATTATAATATGGCATTTTCACTGTACCTTTTCTATGTTTAGATACACAAATACTTACCTTGGCGTTACAATTGCCTACAGTGTCAATACAGTAACACGCTGTGTAGGTTTATAGCCTAAGAGCAGCAGGCTCTGCCACACAGCCTCGGTGTACTAGGCTATGCCATCCAGGTTTGTGTAAGTGAAGCCTATTAGTCCACATAATAATGAAATTGCCCAAAGAATGTATTTTTCAGAATATATCCCCATCTTTAAGTGACACACGACTATTCAGTCTTAGAAAAGCTTATGTTTCTTTTTTGCTTTAATATAGAATTAAATATAGATATGGAGAAGAGAAAGAGCAGTGTGATGGAATAGAAAAGAGTTAAAGTCAGAAACTCTGATTCTGCTACTCATAACCAAACCGTGAGCTACTCAAATGCAAGAATCCTTTTGTGCTTAACCGAGCATTTCCTGGCAGTACTAGTCGTAGAGGTCATACTTGTCGAAAAATGACTCAGGGAATCGAAAGTATAAAGTGTAATCCTGATTAGAAAAATTACCTGCTCTGTTTGAATCTCAGTGGTCTCATCTATAAAACAAGGGTGATGAAGTAACACTTAGATTTCTTTTACATGCTTTTTTTTTCTATAAAAATTAGTGACTTCTAATTTAACATAGGCTCGTAAAGATCTGCTTAAATCAAATCAAGTCAAATTAGGAAGATAGATGATTGCTTGCATTTTAATACTTTATGTTCAGATTGATCTTTGAAGATTTTTTTAAAAATAAACACCAGGGATGAGAACATTTTTGATTTATTATTGGCTATGTTTTTAGCATTAATTCAAACAACACGCACACAGCTTACTGTGCAACAACATCACTGAAGGGGAACATCTTGTAGACCTTTGGACATGCTACATCTAAAGTGATAAGGGAAAGAGCACATCGCTTATTTTGTAATTCAATTCAACAAATATTTGATAAACACTTGCAATAGTATTTGCATCTAACTCTTCAATCTAAGATAAGGTCCCTAGACTTACATAATGGTTCATGTTAATGGTTTAATAATCCTCTTAAATATTAAATTTGGTGACCTGTGAGAGGTTAAATAAAATTTCAGGAAAAATTATGGCAATTGAACAGAATTACCTTATAATATGAAAATAATGTCACTTCAAAGACTTGCTAGATTTGTCTCTCTCCTTTCCCTCCTTCCTTCCTTCCTTTCTTTCTTCCTTCCTTCCTTCCTTCCTTTTCTCTCTTTCTCTCTCTCTGTCTCATCAGAATGCCAAAGTAAGTAGTAGGGTTTAGTTATTTTTCAGTCTGCCTAACTGTATGACAGTAGTATACACATATAGAACACAAAAGAAGATAGCATCAAATGAATTTATCTTTATCGCTTAATTTAGTGCAGGGTAGAACCATGGAGTGGGGACAGTTGCCTGGAATGGAAGAACAGCATTTATCTGCTTACTGTGAATTAGAGAGTTGAAGTACAATTCAGTAATAGGCGATAGAGACTTTCATTTCTCATCATTGACTTTTTAATTTTTAACTGTTCATTTTGAAAGCCATCTTTGACTTTTAAATGAAAATTTCTTGGAGAAATTTGATCATCAGATCATGACTCTGTTTCTCTTGAGGACTTGCCAAATCAGGAATGGATTTTGGTGGGAATATTCCTTTGTCTTCTAGAAGGAGTTGCAGTAGTTAAAAGCTGTGCTCAACTCTCAGCTCCATGGTTTCCTAGCTGTGGTACCCCTGACAAGTGGCTCGACATCTCTGAGCTGCAGTTTTATCACAACTCATAGATGATTACGAGGACTCAATGAGACCACACAGATAAAGCTCTCAGTCCAGCACTAGGCACACAGTAAACTTTCGATGGTGGTGAGCTACTATCAATATGGGAAATGGAATCGCTAGAAAACCTAAAGGAAGATAAAATAACCAAAGTGAAAATTTGACTTAGGCCGTTCGTTTCTGACTTAAGTTATGGCAGTATAGTATGAAAACATTTCAGCAAAATGATTAGACATTTCGGGAACATTAAGCCTTCCCTTATTTAGCAGAACATAGGCCTCAAGTTTGACTGAAGTTTTACATTTCTAGGCTAGATCACGGCATGCAATGTAACAAAAGTCTGATATTTTCTTCCCTGTGGAATCTTGAGAAAGAGCTTCAAATGGACGGTGAAACACCACGACACCTCAGACAGTCTAGGGAGAATTTCTAAACCCCCGTTTCTGTGGGCAAATGGCAGTTTGGCACTTCCTCCATGTGGCTTTCTGCTGTCAGAGCGGGCTGCTTGCGAGCTAGCCTGATTGCTGCAATTAGTGAAATTAAATGGCTCATTATGTTTTTATACAATTCCACCCACATTCTGCAGTTTTACTTTAGAATGAGTAATGACACTATGGAGGCTGTCCATTGAGAGTCTTTCCACGTGACCATTTAGGAACAGCAACTGGACAGGACATACGTCGACAGAGAAAGCTCTGCAGTGGCCAGGCGCGGCCCTGCAGGCAGCTGAACGAGGAAAGGAGATGCCACCCAAATGCCCAGAGCATCTCATGGCCTGATACAGGTCTGGACGAGAGTCTCAGGCAGGTGGGGATAAAGTGAAATTGCCCATCCTTTGCCACTTTGGAACACTTGAGCATCAGGTGCGAGACGGAGTGACATGCGTCACAGGCTGGCACAGGCAATCATTTTGATTGTTTTCACAAGTGACATTGGGTTGCTGAGATAAAGGAATGTTGATCTGCATCCATCACTGAAATTACAGAAATGACCACCCAGTCCTGCTGTGTTTTCACTGCGCACCTCAACCATCCTCCGAGCTATATTCTGAAAGACAGGCTGAGCTATTTTTAAAAAGGCTTTAAGGAATTCTCCTTAGAAACATAAAAATGCAGGCATCTCATCCAAGCTTTATATAGAAACAGCGATGGCTAATGGCAAAGATGTGTGGAAAACGCAAGGGAGCATATATTTAGTCTAGAAAACGGTTCATTAGGAAAAAATCTCTGGATTCTTGTCTAAACATTGTGTCAGAACTTGTTTCCACTCAATGGCATTTGGTGCATTTAAAAGCAAATGTGTAACCTTACACAATCTTGGTAAGGACATCAGAGGTTTTCTTTACTCAATCCAATCTGTTCACAGAAAGAAACTTTGAAATGACACAAAACTATTCTATTCAGCTGCTTAAAAGATGAGATCCTTAAGGAGTGCTGAAGCTCATTCAAGCCAAGAGGCACTGAATTCTATCTAGATATTTCCAACCGAAGTTCATAGTGTGCTGCTTTCTTACAGACATGGAAAGTAGGCTTGCGTTGATTTTGAAAAAGGAGTGAGAACAAGCTTCTTATTTAAAAGTTCATGTGTCAAAACCATACCACTTTATATGTATGTATTAAAGGGCAGTATATCTTTTATCCTTTTCTGTTACTTTATTGGGAAAGTGTATGTGTGTGTGTGTTTGTGTGTATATATACACACATACACGTAATATACACACACATATATATTTATATGCGCATACATTTAAAACAGTCATGGAGATTTCATTTATTCCCATTCACTTTTAATTGGTCAGTACAATTACTTCATTTATTCATAGAGAAAAATAAATTGGGCATTTAGAAAGTAACCATAAATAACTTCATTTTACTTTTATCTTCAGATTATCTGTTGCTAATACTTGAATGACATATTCTTGCCGTGTCAGTAAGAGAATTTATTTGTTGGGTTAACAGCATTCATCATAAAGGAATTGTGACTGAGTGTCTGCAAAGACAAGGTTAGTGAACTAGACAATACATAGTTAAGTAGGGCGACGTAAAGGTGCAAAGAGGATTTAAAGGACATGTCATTTTGGGGACCAAACTTTGACTTACATGGAAAATTTTTTTTTCCTCCACACAGATGCTTAAAGTGTCAGCAGTATGGTTAAGATATATATACATATACACATATATATTTTTTCTTTAAATATAGTTTCATTTAGAAAGGCTAGCATGAAAATTAAAAAATTACAATATTTTTCCTTTAGAAACTTTGTGATCCTATGCAAAAAGTGAGTGCTAAGAAAAGACCCTCTCTTAATGGAATCCAATGGACTCAGGGACAGGAAGGCCAGGTGTAAAGCATCCAGCATTTCCTGTCTACATGCTAACCACAGCGCAGCCCTTTGGTTTCTCTACTTACTCTCCGTGGAGGGTTTAATGGCAGATTGGAAAGGAAATCTTCGAATTAAAATATAAATACGAAAATCAAACTTTGTTCCTTTGTACATTGACAATGTCTCTTTAAATCCTAATACTTTAAACTCTCTGTTATCTGTGCATCTAAAAACTAATACAAATTGTTATTACCACATCGGTCTGACGGCAGTGTGGTGCTTTTTGAATCATGGAAGCAAGATTAAATCATGATTTGCTGCTGAAGTAAGCTTTTTTGTTCCTGTAGTCTTTTGAAAAGTTACAATTTATAACATGGTGGATATATATCCTTTCCATACCAAGAATTCATGGCTCACTAAAATAACATAATCTTTAAGTATGTTGGATAACAGAGTATTTACAGTATTGGGGAAATCATTGAAAAATTCAAACTCTGTACACCCTGCTAACTGCCAATCTCACCTCCAAGACAAAGCACAGGACATTATTTTTTAATTACATAGTACTCATTTTGACTCTTATCATGTTAAGTGAGGAATTAAATTGAGAAATAAATTAGAACTTACATGACTGAAGCATGATGGGGCTTGTTGGGTTTGTGTTGGTTGATTGACACTATTATACTGTAATCTGTGATTTACTCATGAAATCAAAGGTATAGTTCAACTGAGAAATTCAATTTCCAAAGATCATCGGTTAAAAGTTGTCTTGGAAATAATGAAGCTAATAACTCATGGTTCTGCACAAAAGTGAAGAATTTTCCAAAATAATAATTTTTTCCTTCTACAATGGGGGTGGAATGTTTCACCATGTGCTGACAAGAAGAGCGTCCTCTGGGGCCTTCACTGGTGACTAGGTAATCTTTCCACATCCCAACAAAAGATTAGTATTTTTTAGTGGAAATCTTGCTTGGAGGATCAAATCATGGAGTATTAGGAAGTATACCTACTTATAAAAATGGTCTATTTTTTTTTTAATTGCTTTGGGGCTTTGTACCAAAAAAAGTCCTAGGTTGAGCCCTCTGTTACTTCCTGTGGATGTCATCTTGGGGACAGCAGTCTCTGTCTGGCACACCCATTACACGTGGTGGCTATGGAACTTGACTATTTTAAGTGA
The DNA here is from genome assembly GCA_963575035.1 of Avahi laniger. Taxonomy (NCBI): domain Eukaryota; kingdom Metazoa; phylum Chordata; class Mammalia; order Primates; family Indriidae; genus Avahi; species Avahi laniger. The sequence continues at coordinate 5,636 of CAUYSK010078309.1, read as the reverse complement.
ATTGGACAGTCCAAATAACTGAATAATTAAGTTAAACTGACTTTTTATTTTTTTTTTAGTGACTTGACTAATATTTAATATATCACTTGGGTTAATATAAAAGCAAGGAAGGAAGTTTAAGACATCTTCCACTGTGGTCAGGTTTGTTATAATGGATGGATGAAAGTAATCATTTACATCTTTGATTTCCTGGGAAACATTGGCCAGTCTTGACAAGCCCTTTCTAGTTAAGCTGATTCTCTCTTCACCTGATATTCTGATAGCACCCCTGGCCAGGTTCCTGGGGGCACCAACTTGCAAAGTAGGGTGATCTTGCAAGAGAAAAGTGTTTTCGATCTGCCGAGGCAGGCTGATGGAATTTGTGGACCAGTTTCTGACATCCCAAGCAATTATGATGCTTAAAGTATTTTAAACGATTCCAGGTCTATAAAAAAAGTGATGATGCCTATGTGTATGCCCTATATTTTTTATTACAAAAATATTGAAATAATCCATGAGTTATTCCACTCTGCACCAACTATAAAAAAATACTATCAAAGTTTGACCGGCACTTTTAATGCAACAAAAAGCACCATGACCGGGGACACTGAAAACAGAAAGCGGGGAACGTTTACTTGCTGTACGGAGGTATTTAAAACCCAGAAGCTTGTTGTAAGAGTACGACTTTACAGATGATTCAAATATAAATCTTAGCTGGATATAGTGTTAAGCCCTCTATCAGTTCGGGAGGGTTTTCTCATAGCATATTCACTGCATTTGTCTGCTCATACTTACTAAAAAGTGTCCCAAAGCCTCTAAAAGACACATCACTCTGACCTTGGATTGGGGGGGTAAAGTCTGTACACAGTGGAGAACTTGATTGTTCATTCTCTCGTTTGCTTTTGGGGGGCTCACGCCACTCATTCTCAGATGTTTGGGGCTTCCATATCAGTCCTGTGGTTGGATGGTGTTTGGCACTAGAAAGGAGCAGTGTGGCGTCTCTTGGAATCGCTCCTGGAATGACACAGAGCCGCTCGTTCCGCGTGTGACCAGAGACAGATCTGGTTCCAGCCCATTCCTCTCCCGCCACTGGGCCCGCACATTCCAATGGGAGCTGCACATACCTGGGAATCAACTCTCATTTTGCCTTTTCCCCACTTCCTCTTTGTGTACTTACTAATTGCTGCAATCGAATACTGAACCATGAATATCATTTAGTTTACGTCACAAAGTTATCAAGCTCCTTGATCTTTTCAAAAGCCATACATGTGCTGCATAGGATTTCTGTCAAAAAACGATGTTCTCAACTGAAAATTTAAAATAAAAAAATCCAGAAATGTGTAGAAAACGAACCATTCCATCAATGCTAACACATGTGTAAACACACTTGAGTTTGCTGTCCGTTAGATAAGCTTTTCACACGTGGTATGGGTTTCCAAATAAGAAGATGGGTCATGAATTTTCTAAGCAGTTCTGTTTTTTTTTTCTGGAGTCTTGAGGGATACATTTTCTCTCTCTTTGTTTTTATATTCCTGTGGGAATCAGAGCTGTGCATCAAGAAAAATCACCTAAGCTATTCTGACAGAGGACTGGTGTTATCTGTGTGTGTGTTAGTGGGTGTCAGCGTGTGTATGTGTGTGTATGACTGAATCTATTTTTATGCAAAGATCAGTTAACTCCATCAAAACACCCAATGGATTGGAGGCAAAATTTTCTATGATAGGAGTGCCCTCTGGTGGGAGCTCTCCAAGCCCGTGCAGGAGGAGTTGGGTAGCAATGGAGTCATGGGAAGCTGGCGTCGTTCCTTAAGGTGGAGAGAGAGACTCTCGGGTGCTGCTGGTTTGGAGGGAGACCAGCAGAGGATCCAATGATAATCGTGACCATGGTCAGACTGAGAACTTCACTGCTCGTTGCCCTCCTCTAGGATGAAGTGTCATTATTGCCACAGCCCTGCTGTAACCCCTTCATCTGGATGTTGTGGCTCCTGCAAGCCCTCTGTTTTATAAAGTGGTTTCGTACTCCAGCCGCTCCTGAATGAGGGCATCATCTTTGTACTGCAGCCTTGGAGGAGACGGGGAACACTCAAAGGCTAAAATGGCCTTTCGTAGGCTTCGGTCCAAAACATGTCTCTCCCACGCTGGGTACCTATTTCTGAACAGATCAATTTTAATGACTGATTCTTCAATCCGTGGTGGGCGAGATGATGGAGTGGATGGGGCGGTGGGCCTCACCTGAAAGACAGGTACACACCCATCCCGCTCTGCGAACTTCTGATCGCGGTCACTGACAACACTGCGGTTGTTGGAGATGGACCGTAGGGTGCTTGTGGCCACTTCTGGAGGCAGAGAGAAGGCAGTGACAGGGTCCTCACAAGCACAGCTTGGTGACTGCCCGAATCTGGGTCCATTGGGGTGAAAGAAGGCATAATACATCAGCATAAAAACAACGCCAGTTAAAAAGCTGCTGAACACCACACACAGTGCTGGGATGGCAAACGCGTCTGCGATCTGGGGAGCCTTGTAGAGGTACCAGAGGGCGCTCAACGCTGTATTTTCCAAAAGGATCACAAAATAGTAAATGAACAACCTGCAGCGTGTCCTGCCTTCCTTGACGTTAAACCAACTGAAGATGTAGATAATCCCCACCACCATGTCGAACACAATCTCTTCCCATTTGGTGATGCAGAACTCTGTCTCACAGTGAACGATCCAGAAGGTCATGATGCACCAGTGAAGGACGATGAAGATCCCAAAGTACAGCTGGAAAACTGAGGCGAAGAGGGCGAACGTGATGACTCTGGCGGCGATGGTGAAGAAGTGCCAGCAGAACTGGATGATGACTGCCATGTAGCTGATGGGCTTCTTGTCGTCTCGGGAGTCCCGGAGGGCCTTCTGGTAAGAGGCCAAGGCCCAGGCCAAGGACACAAGGGAGGCTGCCGCTGTGAAACCTACAAACGGGAAGACAGAAAGACACTCTGTCAAAAGTGAGATGCAGTCATGCCCCCTGGAAGTCAAGTAGCACGGACCTGGGGGTTTGGGACAGGCTGGCTTGGACCTCAGCAATCAATTTCTCTGAGGTTTAACTCACATGGGGATCCTGGTATCTGTCCTCGCTGAAGCCCAACCATATGGAGAAGTAATGAAGCTAACAGGAATATGGTTGGAAACCAGTGTGTGATGTAAGACCTGGAAATGGGGTGGGATTTAACTTCCCACGTATTTGGTGTAAATAGACGAAGGAGGTGGTTTGTGTAGGGGAAAATAACTGCGGGCTGGAGGTTGGCAGGATTGAGTTGCTGCTTCCACTTTGCCACTTATTACCTGCATGACCTTGACAATCATTTAAACAGTGGTCCTCATTTATAGATCAGGTATCACCAAGGCTCCCTGTCAGCTCTGAGACTGTGTGATTGAAAGGGAGGGACTAGCTGGCTTTCTGCTTCTAAGCAAGAATTAATGCAGCTCCTTCGCAAAAGAGAGTTTACACTTTCTTCAAAACAAGCAAAGGCATCTATACAGCACCCTTGGAAATGCTTCTGGTGACACCTGGAGTGCAGTTTGTCCTAAAGTGATCTGGATACTCTTCCTACAGCTTGTCTGTTCCTTGCTGCCTTTCCCTTAAAAGAAGAAATGTCCACTCACTGTCATTCACCCTTTAGCTTTTCATAAAGATTATAGTAAAAACATTTCGATCACTTGTCTTATTTTATCATTTTATTAGCCCCATATGGTTGGTATTCGCTCTAAAAGTGAGTTTTCAAATTTTAAATATAATTTTCAAGGCTTTCTTCTACTCTTGCTCCGACTCCTGTGACTCAAAGGAGTCATTGTGGTCCAGACGTGGACAGGGCTCACCTAAGAGTCTGGCTTCCTTTAGGAGAGAGCGCTTTTGGGGAATTACCCTTTGTCACTGAAATATGTCAACTTGCACCTCAGCTGCCTAACCAGCTGTACTAAGACTCACCAAGACTAAGAATGGTCTTGTGTGTTTTAAATTTCAACTGTTTTCTTCTTCAAATCTATTATTAATTATAACCAGGCCATATTATAGTCTCTCTTCCCTTTTGGAAATAATAGAATGTGTGTTGATTGCCAAGAGCTTATGATGGAATCGGTACTTTTTATGAAAAAATATTTTTATAGAGAAAAACTGCTGTCCACGATCTTTGAAAGATGAAAAAAAAAGTGGGGAAAACGGCCAAACTAATTGATAGAAAAAAACATTCAACCCCAATAATTATTTCTTACACATCCTCCTTGAGTAAGATAAACTCCAAAGAACAATTATTCATAAAGAAAATATTTTCCAACAGCCACTTCTTGTTCTTCCACCCAGTAAAGCCAGCAGAACAACCAGACATGCTACACTGGGATCTTGGGACCTTCAGGGTTGTTTTTTTTCTTTTCTTTTTTATTTCCTTTTTTTTTCCCTAGCCAGCACAAAAATACTTCATTATTGTAAGTCACAGGCAGCTATGGTGATATTTCTGATAATATAGGTCAGTTAGAGACCAGCACACAAAGGAGTTTATGATAATTTAATTTCTATGCAATGGAAAACACCAACATCAATTATAAAGCAAATTCAAGAGTGAAAAGAGAGGGAAGGAGGAAAAGTTAAAAAAAAGAAGAAAGAAGGTGAGAGAATGGGAAATGGTGATGGGATAATAACTAAGCGAACAATGTATTTATTATTACCCGTTTGAGATATAAGAACAAAATGTGCCACTTTTAAATTTCAACACCTTTGTATGGCATAGAAGCTGCTCATGCCTCGCTCCCTTTTTGTATCATTTGCAAATTGGTAGCTTCTTGAGTAGACTGTGCTCGCTTTATGCTTTGAAACTGCGCACCGAGCGCGGTTTCTGCACGGGAACGCCCCTCTCCGCGCGACGGCCCCCTCCAGGACAGCGCCCCCTCCCGGAAGACGGCTGCAGTGCTGTCCAGGCGCGTGCGAACCCGAGAGAGGACTCTGCCCGATCGTCGCGGTGGTTCCACCGGTTTGCACCGGAAGAGGTTATTTAAAGCTGCTTTCCAAAGCAGTGAAAAGATAGTAACAAACTTTCAAGTACACAGCATCATGAAATTATTACCTGTTGTCAGGATAGAAAAATTAGCCTTGTTCAAATTCCCCTGTAATCTTTATCCCTTTTACTGCGTGTCCTAAAAGAGCAATTCAGGCTGAGTTTGACACTCCAGGAACTTGTCAAGATGATATTCTGGCAGCAGAAAAATGAAGATTTTCTTTCAGCTTTGCTTTCTATATATTAATATATTACAATTAAAACAATCTAAACTAAAGGGAAATTTCACATCTGTCGTGGTCACCCCATTTTTTAATTCTCTGCTTCAGCAAAAATTAGAATTTCTCTTCCTTATTTGATTATGATTTGCTTTTTCTTTTGTTTAGCAATTAATTTTTCGAAGACAAATAAATGTCTGAACAGAAAATACGAGGTCATTTTAGAGTAATTCACACCTGCCAAAGCACGCTTAGTTCTTTCGCTTTTATTTTTATTTTTTTATTATTCCAAGGTATTGTGAGGGTACAAACATTCTAGTTACACTTTATGTCTTTGCCTCACCCAAATGCAGGTTAAAGGCGTGCCCTTCCCTCCCTTTAGTGCTCCCCGTGTCCTTTAGTTGTAGATTCACCCC
>CAUYSK010078308.1:0-18507 GCA_963575035.1 Avahi laniger | reverse complement strand
TAGAAAGAAATTAATTGGACAGCTAAAAATATATAGAAAAAATTAGCCGGGCATGGTGGCGCATGCCTGTAGTCCCAGTGACTTGGGAGGCTGAGGCAGGAGGATCGCTTGAGCCCAGGAGTGAGAGGTTGCTGTGAGCTAGGCTGACGCCACGGCACTCACTCTAGCCCAGGCAACAAAGTGAGACTCAGTCTCAAAAAAAAAAAAACAAAACAACAACAAAAGAAAGAACCAGTGAAAGAACAAAAAAAAGCTCTTAGAAATTAGGAAAATGGTAACAAAAAAGAAGAATTTAGTATAAGAATTGGGGGAGACAATTAAAAAGGCAAGACAGTCTCTCAGAATGTAGAGTTAAAAAGACAAAGAGCTGAAAAACAGGGAAGAAAATAAATGAAAATCAGTGAAATCAGTGTATTAATTTCCTATTGATGTTATACCATATTGCCACAATCTCAGTGGCTTAAATAACCCAACTTTCTTATCTTACAGTTCTGAAGGTCATTAGTCTGAAATGGGTTTCACTGGGCCAAAACCAAAGTGTTGGCGGGGTCGTGCACCCTCCAGAGGCTCTTGGTGTGAATTCGTTTTCTTGCCTGTTCCAGCTTCTGCAGGAGACCTGAATTCCTTGGCTTGTAACCTGTTCGTTGCATCACTCTGACCTCTTGCTTCCATCGTCACATTGTCTACTTTTTCTCTGAATTCCTTGGCTTGTAACCTGTTCCTTGCATCGCTCTGACTTCTTGCTTCCATCGTCACATTGTCTACTTTTTCTCTGAATTCCTTCCTCCTTAAAAGGACCCTTTTGATTACACTGGGCACACCAGGACAATTCAGGATGATCTCACCTCAAGGGTTTTCACTGAATCACACGTCATTTACAGTAAGTCAGAGATTCTGGGGATTTAGGCACGGACATCAGGGTGGGGACGGGGTGGGGGATTATTCAGCCTACCAGAAACCATAATAGGAGATGTGATATCTATAAAGTAAAATGAAAACAAAAATAGGAGGAAAATAGCAGTGAAATAGTGAAGGATTTAAGTGTAAGGATTGAAGGAATTTACCGAGTGCCAGGCAAAATGGATGAAAACAGATCTACAACATGGCACACCACTGTAAAATTTCACAATGCTAAAGACAAATAGAAGATTCAGCAGCTTCCAGAGAGGGGAGGAAAACATATAAAGGACAAAAATAATGGTTCTGGCCTTCCCAATAGTAACACTAGAAGCACAAACACAATGGAACAATGTCTTCAATATTCTGGGGAAAAATGATTTCCCATTTAAATTTATGTACCCAGGCACTCACGGTCAAGTCTTAACATTTTTTTCTCTTATGAACACTTTCTCAGAAATACAAGGCAACAAGTCCAGACTGGAGCAAAATGACCGAAGATAATAATTTGAGGGCTGTCATCACCAACATAACTTCTACAATAGTACCACCTTTAAAACATGTTATGTTTGTATGGAAAGACAGACAGAACGATAGATGTGGATAACTGCTGACAATTGGGGAATCTGGACAAGGAAATACAGGCATTCTTTACGCTATCATGGCAACTTTTCTGTAAGACTAAAACCTCAAAATGAATAGATAAAAAAACCATTTTGGCCGGCACAATGGCTCATGCCTGTAATTCCAGCACTTCGGTAGGCTGAGACAGGAGAGCTTGAGGCCAAGAGTTTGAGACCAGCCTGAGCAAGAGACCCCATTTCTATAAAAAATAAAAACATTAGCCAGGCATGGTGGCATGCACCTGTATCCATTACTTGGGAGGCTGAGGCGGGAGGATCGCTGGAGCCCGGCAGTTTGAGGATGCAGTGAGCTACAATAATGCCACAGCACTCTAGCCCAGGAGATGGAACAAGACCCTGGTTAAAAAAAAAATTCTTTATAAAACAAATTCCAAGTGAAAAAAACAAAGTTCGGAAAAATGTGTATATACCAGTATTTGTGTAAATAAAGGGGAGCATGGTGAGAGGATGAACATGTATTCATGTGCTGTGAGTATATTCTCATATATGCACAGTACCTCTAGAAACATATGTAAGGAAATGACCTATATTGGTTTCTTCCACCAATGGAAAATGCATAGCTAGAGAACAATAACTTTTTACTCTCTGAAACAATTGTGCACTATACGAATTGTAGTAAATTAAAACAGAATGCTTTAGTTCAGTGGATGCCAAATTCAAGTGCCAGGTTTGCTACCTTAGAACCACCTGGGAAACATTTAAAAATAGATTAGTAGACCTCAATTCTTGAAATTTTACTTCAGTAGGTCCAGGGTAGGACTCAGGTATCAGTAAAATTTCCCCAGTTATTTAATAATTAAAAAATATAATATGGTTTGGGAATTACTGCTTTAATCAAATCTGATCTCATCTAAACCCCAAATTCTAAGTAAATTAGGAAGTTAGAAACAAATGCTCTGTGTCTAATGAGGGAATAAGATCATAATCTTAGGAAAGAATATCCCAAAAGAGAAACCAGAACATCGTAAACCAGGGTTTGCACTGAGCCCTAACTAGAAGCCAAGTCATACAAGTGACTCTGCTGTCTGGCTTCCTTATTAAGGGCTTAAAATATTCTTGAGGATAAGGTTACCTGAAAATTATATAACATAGACAATATACTCAAATACTATGCATTCTTCAGAAGAGACTTTTATGTAAACGTACAGCTGACCCTTACACAACATGGGTTTGAACTGCACCAGTCCACTTGTATGTGGAATTTCCCACACATCTGCCACCTGAGACAGCAAGATCAACCCTCCTTCTTCAGCCTACTCAATGTTAAGATGAGGATGAAGACCTTTATGATGATCCGCTCCCACTTAATGATTAGTAAATACATACTTTCTGTTCCTTATGATTTTCTTAATAACATTTTTCTCTTTAAAATTGTTTTTTGAGATTAATAACATTTTTCTCTAGTTTACTTTATTGTAAGAATATAGTATATATAATACATATAACATACAAAATATGTATTATTTATGCTATCTGTAATGCTTCCAGCCAACAGCTGGCTATTAGTTACAAGCTTCGGAGGAGTCAAAAGTTATGCATGGAGTTTGACTTCTCAGGTGGTCAGCACGCCTAACCCCCGAAATGTTCAAGGATCCACTGTATTTTTAGTTAAAAATCAGTTGGTATGTATCTGTATATTCTAGATCTCCAGCGGTAGATTCAGTGTTCATTTTTATCTCAATACATAATTTTTTGTATGTATCAGATGTTACATGATAAGAATGTAACTTTTAAAAAGTTAAAACAAGAATTAGTATATAAATTTGGTCCTTACATTGAAAAAGAGAAGAAAATACAAGAAACCAAGCATTACATGCCAGCAGTATATATTTATTATTATTCATGAATGATCAAAAGACAAGGCCCATAATTATGAGTACAACCACAGATATGAAATATCACTTAGCGACAGAGTGAAAAGGACATATATATTTATATTAAAAAAATACACGTATGCACACACCCTCTCTCAAGTGCTCACCGTACACTGCTACAAAAGCAGGAGGCATCAAGCTATAGAAGTTCTAATATACATAACACGTTGAAATATCTCAAGCATAAAAACCGTTATGTTAAGTTGCAAAAATAAAGTTTCTCTCTTCAAACATTTTGATCTGAGCTCAAGCAAAGCAAATAACGAACAGTGATTTTCATATTATTTCACATACTTTAAAACAATCAACATAAAAGGGTCAATAGTTGCAAAAACCCTGAAAATATGGAGGTTATGGGAATGAAAAATGCGTCTCATCTAAAAAAAGTCTACAGCAGATCTGTTTCATCCTGTATCTCAAATAGTTAAGAATCATAATTTACTATACTCAAAATGCAAGTTTAGCTAGAACAAAATGATAAACAGAAAAATCATTACCGCAAACAAGGCATCACTGCCCTTTCATTTCTTTAGACAGTTTCACTAGTGCAAGAGCATCATCATTTACCTGAAAGATCATAAGTCACAATTAAAGAGTACGCATACAAAACTATTTCCTTTTTTCTTTATAAAGTGCCACATACTATACTTTTCATTAAAAAAATCAACAACAACAAATAAACTAATGAAAGACTGTTTGTCTCCATCTCTTGTCAATGAGAAAAGGCCAAAGTGATTCTTTGATTCCAATTCGAAATGGTGTCCGCTGGCCAATGCCCAACGTCTCTAATTTGGAGCAGTCAAGCTGAGCATTTCTTGGACGTTGTGCTCCTAAGACAGGGCTGTCGGTAATCTTTAAAGAAAAAGAAACACAGAAAACCAAAAGTAAATGAAGGGCCACGTCTTTAGATTTTATATATTCGCTATTTCATTTTACCCTTAGAGCAAGAAATCTGATTTTATCATCCCTGAAAAATTAAAATGCCTGCCATCATCAAGATGATATTTTTCCTACAAATTTCATCAATACTCATTGTCTTCTTTACAGATGACAATTTAGAGAAAAGTAGCACTGAACTGCCAACATACAAGCAAAGCTCACTCTGATTTGTACTGAGAAATGAAGTTATCCAACACATTCCAAAACAACAGGAAAAACGTTACCAATAATACATACTACAGTGATGGATCTTGACTTTCCAAAAGTAAGGTTTTAAAAGCCATGTACTTACAGGTCTTAAGTGACTGCTGGGGAGATTGAAGGCATCTGCAATTGCACATGCCATTTCATACTTAGTCATCTGTTCATTGCCAGACCAGTGAAAGGTTCCCTTAATTGATGGATCCTAAGAACAATGACACAGTAAGTTCAAAATAGCTTCAACTTCTGAGTTGAATAGAATAATAGATTTGACAAGAAAGCTTATTTAAAAGGTCTAGGAACCAAAATGAAACCCTGCTTCACTGGAATGCTCTCTACAAGATACCTAAAATCAAATTCATACAAATATTCTCAGCTAAACACAAAAAAGCAATTTCTAGAATTTGGCCTTAAGAATTTTTAAAATAAAATAAAAAATAGCTCCAATTTTACTGAATAGTGGGAATACTAAAAGTGATTAGATTTTTATGGAAACAGTCCAATTTAATGAATATTTTTAATTATCCTAAACTACAATCAAAACCTAATAGAATCACTTTTTGAGACGAGCTAATCAGTTAAACATTCTTAAATATTGTCATGGTATATATTCAAAATAAATTTTTTTATATTAAAAAACCGGTCATACTATTAATATTCTAAATGTTTCTAATGTTTCCTTGTATGAATACTCTATTTAGTACCAACTTTTTCAAATGTTTAAAATTAATTCACATTTAGATATCTTTAAAAAAATACAAATTACTCTTTAAGTGGCCAAAATGATTCATACTTAGCTTCTTTTTTGGCACTACATACATTCTTCTTCAAAGACATTAGGTGATTATTTTGTTACCCAAAGGAAAACAAATACAAGTTTTGCATCACCTTACAATTAAAGAAAAAAAAAAAAAAGACGGGGTCTACAATATGTAAGAAATAAAACACAAGAGACTATTTTTATTCTTCATCAATATACACTCTACTATCTGTAAACTGCTTTTGCTTGGTCTCCTAGTTTTAAAAAGGAACTTTTAACTTTCACTCATTAACATTCCAAGAATAGCTATGAAAGTTCAAGCATGGAAAAGACAAAGATCTTTACTAAGATGGAAGTTAGGGACCTTCCTTTCAAAAACACTCACCAGCATCCTCTTCTCTGCTAGCTGCCGACACACAGTGGCTACATCTTTGACGTGTGTGGGGAACCTCTGCTGCCAGTGGTCCATGTTCGCTGACTTGTTGCTGAACTGCACTTTATCGAACATAACAGTCACGGCACTTTCTTCAAGCTTCTCAACTTCCCCATACAGAATCGGAATCCTCAAAACAGCAGCTCCTAGAGATGAATAATAGCAGATAATACTTTAATGCTGATTAATATTTTAATTTTTTCATGTAAGATGAAAGTGTGTAAATTTAAACATCCAAGTAGAAACTTTGTCTTTTAATAAAAATACACCAAAATGACACAGCTCACTTGTAATAACAAAAAGATCACATTTAAGTGTATTCTGTCATTTGGAATATTTTTATATATAACTTCTACATTATTCTGATCATTAAAAATAAAACTTATCATGACAACTAAATGCAATGAATAGGCCTTGATTGTCAGATTAGAAAATAAAAGCAAAAAAGGATATTTAGGGCACAACTGGGAAAATTCCTATATAGACTGTATTTAATTACAGTTCTATATTAATGTTAAATTTCCTAAGTGTGATAACTGCATTGTAATGATAAATTGTTGTTAGAAGATACATGGTGAAGTATTTTGGGATGAAATTCAACTAATTATCAATGGGTCTGACCAAAGTATACATATAAAACAAATGGGGCAAAACATTAATAATGGGAATTATTTTTTTTTCTTTTCAAAAATCTAAGGTCTTGCTCAGGCTGGAATGCAGTGACACAATCATAGCTCACTGTGGCCTCAAAATATTGGGCTCAGGAGATCCTTCCGCCTTAGCCTCCCCAGAAGCTAGGATTACAGCCATCAGGAGATCCTTCCGCCTTAGCCTCCCCAGAAGCTAGGATTACAGCCATCTGTCACCACACTCAGCTAATTTTTTGTAGAGATGGGGGTTTCACCATGTTGCCCAGGGTGGTCTCAAATTCCTGGCTTCAAGGAATACTCCTCAGCCTTCCAAAGTGTTGGGATTACAGGCATGAGCCACCCATACCCAGTCTGATTAAGGAATTTTGTGGTATTTAGATATATTAGTCCCTGCTGAGGGGATACAAAAGTCTTTGGATAATTAACACTTTAACTGAATGTCAACAAATATTCTCTTTTTAAAGTTACATTATTGGACAAGTGAACATAAATATTGTTATGGTTTGAATGTTTTTGTCCCTTCCAAAAATTCATGTTGAAAATCATCGATGCAACAGTGTTGGGAGGTGAGGGCTTTCGGAAATATTTAGGTCATAAGGGCTCTGCGCTCACGAATGGATAGATTCATGCCATCATGAAAGGGCTTGTGGGAGAGAGCTCTGCCGTTTTTCCTCTTTTGCCATATGAGGACGCAGAGTTCCTCCCTCTGGAGACGCAGCAAGACCCTTCACCAGATGCTGGCACCTTCACCTTGGACTTCCCAGTCTCCAGAACTATGAGAAATAAATTTCTATTTTTTACAAATTACCCAGTCTATGATATTCTATTATAGCAGTACAAAACAAAAACAGGAACGTATTCAAGGATGATTTCTGCAGAATAATTTATAATACAAGAAAACTGAAAAACGAAATGTCCATTAGTGTGGTATTTTATACTAGTAGCTGCTTCTCAAAGACACAGTAGAGTCCAAGGCAGTAGTTTTAGTGCAGGGGAATCATTAAACGAAATACTATGCAGCTATTGACAGGAATAAGATATCCCAGAGACGGTTCCACAGGTACTAAAATGCAAAGATTGGGGGTGGGGGAATCAGATTACAAAACAACAAGCATACATTTTCTTAAATACACAAAAAATGCTTTTATATATAACCACATTTCGTGCTTATAACCCTGAAAGCTTTCATTCTTTGTAATTTAAAATTTCTCTTTTTTCTAGGAGGGTATAGTTTTTAATATATGTATATGTGTATGTATATACAAACATACATACAGGAAAAAAGATAAAACCCATACATATAACAGAATACCTTGATCTAAGAGAAAACATACTGCCCTGATTTTTGAAAATAGATTATAAAAATTTATACTATATGAATTATTTTCCATATATATACTGCCAATGTAATTTTAATTAAAAACACTGTATATATATAAAAATCAAACAAAAAGGAGTCTTCAAATACAACTAGGGGGTAAAGAGGTTATGTCTTACCTAAATTGTTCTCCAAAACGGCCTTTTCTCCTTCTAATTTTGTTTTGCCATATAAATTTAGGGGACTTGGTATGTCTTCCTCTCTGTAAGGTGGATTTGTTCCATCAAATACATAATCCGAGCTAATGTAGATGAGAAATGCTCCAATTGCAGCTACCAAAAAAAAAAAGAAAAGAAAAAAAGACGCATCTATTAAATTTTTACATGACATTATTCTTTAGTGGAATTCAGAATGGATTGTTCATGATATATAAAAGCAAATCACTTATAACTGATCTACAATATTTTAATCTTTAAAAACTCCTTCATAAAATATTAACGAAGATTTTATAAAGTCATCATTACCTGCTTCCTTTGCTAAATTCCCAGAAGCATCCACATTAAGTTGAGAAGCAGCATCTGGCTGATTTTCTACAACATCTGGTCTTCTCTCTGCTGCACAATGTACTATGACATGGGGCTAGAAGTTAAGCATTGATAGATTTTTAGCCCAAAATGGAATAGAACAGGAATTACAGCCTTCCTAGGGTAAGCTAATTCAGAGAAAAATGTGTGTTAAATCAACATTCCTTCAACAAAGAATAAATTATAATTTTTAAATGTAGTTTTGTCATGCTTTTTTTCCCCCAAACTTCCTTAAAAATATATATAGACACTGAAAAGGAAACAGTAATTTAGTAATCCCTAGACAAAACCAGAAAAAAAACTGTGTCAACAATTGTATTTCTAAATGAAAACAAGCTTCGTTCCCCAATTTGGATGGGAGAAAAGAGCTATCATTTATATAATTAATATAAACTAATAAGTACTTCATAAATATATATCAAAGTGAGTAATAATTGCAAATTAAATTCATAAATTCAAATCTCTTTGACCAATCACAAAGAAAATCAACAATCCACAAAAATTATATTCCAAGTTGAGCATTTAATATGGCACCAGGACAGACACTGTAGGAGGAACAAGGATTTCATAATCTAGTGGAAAAGGCAGGCACCTAGTTCTCAGAAGAGACAAGCCAGAGCTAAGATTTGGGAAGACCACTAATTTGAATTGCGTTTCTGTTACTTGCACTTTGAAGACCTCTAAATAATATAAAGATTTTAAAAGTTCTAAGATAAATCTCACTACTGGGTATTTACCCAAAGGGAAAGAAGTCACTTTCTCAAGAAGACACCTGCACTCAAATGTACACTGTAGCACAATTCACAATTGCAAAGATGTGGCATCAACCCAAGTGCCCATCGATTGATGAGTGGATTAACAAAATGTGGTATATGTACACCATGGAATACTACTCAATCATAAGGAAGGATGAATTAAAGCTTTTTGCAACAATTTGGATGGAACTGGAGATCATTATCCTAAGTGAAGTATCTAAAGAATGAAAAAACAAACATTGCATGTACTTGCTATTAAACTGGAACTGATGAGCACACATGTGCACAGAGGGAAGTAAAACTCTGTGGAAATGAAGCAGGTGGGAGGGAGGAGGCAGGGATGAGTGAAAACCTACCTAACAGGTACAGTGAACACTATCTGGGTGATGGGCACACTTATAACCCTGACTCAAGCGTAACAAAATTGATCCATGTAACCAAAAACATTTGTACCCTCCGGAATATTTTGAAATAATAATAAAGGAAAAATACCTGAAGGATATATATCAAAATGCTAAAAAAAAAAAAAAAAAAAAAAGGCATTTCCAGAGAAGTATTACTTAGAAGGCACTCTGTAAACATAAGCTTTTTATAAAATGCTTCATATTTCTTTGTCAACCTTAGTCTCAACCTAATCTTTTTAAGGATTACATATACCTTGATATGCTTAAAAAAAACCCCAACAGTATTTTGTTGCTGCTTAATAATAGGTTAGAGTTTTCAAGTAGAGTAACTTCCTTGAGAGTGAAGACATTTTTTATGTCATCCAGACAATTCTTAATACAGTTCGTATATATGTTAAAATATACTAAACCATACCTGAAAATCATGAATGATGTGATGAACTGCATTAGAATCCAAAAGATTAACCTGTTCAAATTTTGGTCGTGCTCTTCTAAAACCACAGCCAACGGCATGCCAATTATTCTCCTGAAATTCTTTAAATACAGCTCTGCCAAGAAGCCCAGTGGCACCAGTAACCAGAACCCGCCTATTGGGGATGTTAACTTCTTCCTAAAATGTGAAGGGGAAAAAAGGAATTATTTACTTTGAAAATCATTCTCTCAAAGAAATTAGTCACCATCATTGTTCAGTAAATACCTCAAGTACTTTGGTTTATGTCTCATATCTATCTACAAGCCAAGTCCAAAGTTAGAACAAAGATTAAGCAAACTATTACTATATCAACAGCTGTATCACATTTTAATCTTTTCTTTAAGTTTTAATAATCTCATCCAAGAAAAAGAACACAAGATGACACTGCAAAGAATTATCTAGTTAGATTTACATTTCCTAATGAAAGAAAATCTTATTTTTATCATTGACGATGTCCAAATGAGTAATAAATAAGGATTACATATATCTTGAATTTAATTAAAGCAACTTTAGTTATATTCTTTAGTTTATAAAAGTGTACAATTTGTTTTGCTCCTACACAGATGACCAAAGGTACTGTTTGAGTCTCTAGAGAGAACTGTTTTAAGCTTGTTTTATGGCCCGACTGAGCATTTGGTTCTATCTGCCTATAGGGTCACAAGTTGACATTTCTGGTCTTCAGTTTTTAATTACAAATTTTCTTTTAAATCTCAATGATTTATCATATTTTGATGAGTCTGAGTTAGAGAATTAGTCAACATTTCAGAGGAATTTATCAGGAGGAAAATAAATTTGGTTCTTTTGACACTAATATATTTTCTAAGTTTAATGAAATTGGTAAATGTTTCTGAGTTAACTCTAAATTTATCTATATAAATTGAAATTAATAAACAGAGGGTAAGAAAAAATATTTTAAACTGATCTGTTTCTATTGTAAAAAAGAAAACATTCCTTATACACAGAAATTAAAAAGAACCACTATTTAGGAAAGAACTTAAATGCTATGTTTCCAAGGCGTAGTTTCAAAAATTTCTCTTCTTCCCAAAATGCGCAACACCAATTTTCTTCTTAGACTCTTAAAGACTTTTTTTTAAAGTTGATTAATATTTAACTTTTAAAAAAAACAGTCTTTATTTAAGAAAGTCCTCTAAGTGATTTTGATCCCCACTGAACCCTGAGAACCACAGACTTAAGAACTGTTACCTGTTTGCTTCTATAAAGTAAAAATGGAGAAATTTGGAAGAAACCAAATCATACATCTTTTATAGTATCTTCCCAGGAATCTTTATAGTATTTATCCTGTGTAAATTGTTTTCTGATTGTATCTCTACTAGATTTTGCACGTTTTTTTCCTCTTTGCATTTCAGTCAAAAGTTGTTACAGGCACCTAATTCTGAGCTGTCTGAAACCTTAAAAATATATGCAATAACCAAAGACTACAAAATTTTTTAAAAAGATACCAAAATTAGGTATTGCTAGCACATGCAAAACTCAAAATGAAAAGGCTAACAGAAAGACAATATAAAAGGTAAATTCTTAAGGATTATTTTTTCTTGTTTGATTAATTTCAAGAATTTTAAAAGTTAAAAGAAATTTCAATTTTCATGCAGAGGTAACATCATTCTATAGTGTATTTCCTCAAATAAACACAGTATATATTCATTATTTTTAAAAAAGAAATCCACCCAGGCTCTCTGTAGTAAAACTTGGCTCTAAGCCAATTAATCTATGAAAATAAGGATTCTGACCAGCAAAATATTTTCTTTGAATTTTGGCAAGAAAACAGCTCTACAAAGACTAAAGCTGAAAGCCCTTAAAATCACTTAGAGGGCTTTCAGCTTCAGTAAGTCTTGGTTGGGACCTGCTAACTTTTAGTCCTAACAAGTTCTTAGGTGATGCTGATTATGGTAATTTGGAGACTGCAGTTTGAAAAGCCCTATAATCTTGAACTTCAGGAACATTGGAGGCTTTCATAAAGGTCCCTATCTCTAATTCAAACAAATCAAAAAAGTGCCATCTACCTTTCTAGAAGAGACAACTGTATTTTTTTTTTGAGACAGAGTCTCCCTCTGTCATGTAGCCCAGGCTGGAGTGCAGTGGCCTCATCATAGCTCACTACAACCTTGAACTTCTGGTCTCAAGTGATCTTCCCACCTCAGCCTCCCCAGTAGCTGGGACTAAAGGAATATAATCCATGACACTCACTAAATTTATTATTTTTATTTTTGATAGAGACAGGGTCTCACTACATTGCCCAGGCTGTTCCTGAACTCTAAGCAGTTAAATGATCCTCCCACCTGGGCCTTCCAAAATGCTAGGATTACAGGTCTGAGCCACCACACTTGGCCACAACAGTATCTTTCCTTCTTAAATTGAAAACTAGAAGTCAAAGTATTATGTAATCCACAAAAGTTACTAAACAGTGAATTAAGATCTCTGCATACTTTCATTCTGTGAAGCACATTTTTTCCTCATTTTAATATTTGTTACATGAATGAAAAAGACATGCATCTTATTAATGTGTCATAGTTTGGCAGTACTTTTTGTTATCTTAATTGCATCTTAAAATAAGAGCCCAAATGATCTTATAATCAAGAGCACCTTAGAGAAGATAAACTACAGTATTAAGTTTCAAAGTGAACAAAGCTCTTGAGGGAATATAATACACTTAAAAAAAAAGAACTGAGGTTGCATGGAGAAAATGTAACTTTATCTTTAAACCCTGGGGTACTTACTATGTAAGGCCCCTAGAAGAAAATATGAAACTCTACATGGTACCTAGTGGTCAGATGTAAATACTCAAGAATCTTCATTAGAAGAGTGGGGAACCTCCTATTTCAAAACTATTATGTTATATAAACATACATCATACACCTTTTAACCATAAGAATAGCCTTATTAGGGAAGACATTATTCCCAAAGGAATCTGAAGTCTAGAGATGTCAGTTTTGTCCACTGTAAAAGGGAAACAGCTGGGACCAGAACTTGAGTCTTCTTAAGTGGTCAAGCCAAATCCATTGGATTTTGTCTCAATCCTCTGAACTTATATTTGGTTTCATGAATGATTAAAGTTTTACACACTGCCACAAACCATGGTATTGAGAAATTATTACAACTCTATTGATCTAACTTCTCATTGGAAAAATGAGGTATCTGGACAAGATGACGAAGGCTCCTTCAACTTCAAAGTTCCACATTTCTAACATTTTCCATATTATTCTTACCACAAAAAGTCTAAATACAGAGTGAGCTTCGTTTACTTAAATAAGGTAACTTTTTGTTTGAATATGCATCACTCTGAAATTAAAAGATGCCAAACAAATCTTCTATTTTTGAGTTTTTATATGAACAGTACTCTGATTGAAGCTTTTTAAAGTGTACACTGTTTTGTTGGATTTTGTTTGTTGGGGAAAAGAAGTATTCCTCTAAAAATTACCTTGGACTTTTTGACTCCATAAGTTATTTCTAAACCCTTCAAGGAACTCAGAATGAAAGAATACAAAGGTGTCTAGTTCACCCAAACCACAATAAAGACTTGAAAATATTTTGTCTGTCTGAAAAGCCTACTTTCTCAATTTTTATTATATAAGTAAATCAAGTATCAACTTAAGCTACTCTACACTCATCTCTCCCTCTTATTGTATAAACTCTTAGATATATGGAATTCAACCACTTCAGGTGATCAGATTTACAGACACCAAAAAAAGTCTTGAAAGATTAAATATATACAAATGTAGATCTACTACATTTATTATGTTCTTAATTATGCTATCTAATCAAATGATTCCGAATTAGACAGGTAATGGAAGACAAATGGCTCTTTTCAAATTACCTAACACAGTACTCTGGGACAGTGATTTCTACTTTATTAACTTCTACTAAAAATGTACTAGAAAAGAATGAAATATTACTAATAAATAGTGATCATCTTAAATTTTAGTGATAAATATACCTTTTATTCTTAGAAACTTTTAAATTTGGCAAAGTTCCACACTTATTTTTTTAATCCCCCTTAAGGTAGATCTTTGAGTAGACACTCCTGGACTTCAATGAAACTTTCTAAGGTCCCCTGACTATTTAGGTGGCACTGGTCTAACTCTTACTGTCACCCTATTGTATCCCACAGACAGTATTAACAGAAATCACTATAGGCTACTTCTCTAACTATAAGACAGTTCTCATTCTCATGAATGAGTTTTAACTCTACAGGTTGACAGTGCAACAAGTATGTTGCCAAGCTCTTAGCTGTTCCATTTTTAATGAAACAAAACATGAAAAGCCATTTTCATTTCTTTACTGAACCCCTGTGAAAATAGATTAATCTTTATACATACACATATATGCATATTCATAAACAATACGTAACATACACTCAGCACTGTTTGGGGGCACATAGAACAACACAGAAGTTTAACTAGACCCTGAAAGACACAAAGCGATCTGAAAACACTAAATACATTTTGGAAGCATAAAAAACTTTGCATTATCAAAAACAGCCATCTCCTATGTGTCTTAGCTCCATGGCCATACTAGTCTAGGTACTAACAATCCTGTCCCCAGCGCTGGATATATAATATGTTGTGTACGGATGACCGCGGGGACCTTTGAAATGGAATGGAGGAGAAGATGGGGGGATACCAGAAATAGTCTTCCTTCATGCAAACTTTACAGTGGTTGAAAGCTCGAGAAACAGATCTATAATTGAATCCCTGCACCAATTTTACTGAATGAAGTTGGGCCAATTTCTCTCCCTCTATACCTTAGTTTTCTCATCTGTAAAATGAGGCAGTAACAGTATCTCGTAGTTACGATTAAAGTCATGCCTGAGAAGTGCATAACACTGGCCCTTGCACAAGCTAAGAGTTCATTAACTCGTCATCTCCAACATTGCTATTTCTGAAAAGCCACCTTTCCCCGCCTTTCTCGAAGCTATGAACTTGTAAGATCGAGGACTATGACCCAAAGATGAAGTAATGAAGACTCAAAACCGAAACTACTCTGAAAAAGCCTTCTATCCCCTCTATCCCCAGCAGCTGAGACAGAGAACGCAAAAGTAAAATCTCCACATACTTGCTTCCGGCCGCAGTGGTTGGAAAACAAATCACTGATGGGTGTGCGCCGAGATAAACTCCGTGGCACCGCCCTGGGCTCTGAAGCTGGGGAGGCTCCGACTCAGGCGGGATACTCATGGAAAGCCTCCCTCTATCCTCGCCGAGATGTTTGGTCCCCCCAGCGCCCCCATATTCCCACCAGAGACCCCCACCCCAAGCCGACTCCCTCACCTCCACTAGCTCACAGCTTCCGGGAACAAAGTGGATAGAGAGCTCTTTCTGCCGCCCCACCATGCCCGCTGTCTCCGCGCCGCCGCCAGAGCGGCCGCAAACACGATCGCCACGGCCTCAGCTCAATAGCCCTGGGCCCGCCTCTTCTAGGCCCAGGTCGACCCCGCACCCCGCTTCCGGCTTCCGCCGCCATGGCCGCATCGTTGATTGGCCACGCTCCGCCGACCCCCAAGAAGGAGGCGGGCGCACGCGGGATGCTCCCAGCCCACGCGCCAACTCTTAAAGTGGTATGCAAAACAAAGGCCCTGACCTTAAGCAATGAATTCCAGTTTGGTTTTGGAGATTTTATCTGTGTACTTTTTCTTCTGATTTTTTTTCTTTTTTCTTAACCGAGGAGGGATTGAATTGGATCGCTTAGAGTTTCAAGTCTGCACAGTGCATCATAGAGTGAACTGGGCATGTAATATATAAAATAGAATAAAACATTTTAAAGTCATGGGCGGTGAGGGGGAGAAAGGCGCACAGAGAATGTATCTCTAGAGCATTAGGTGTGGGTTTGGAAAGATTTAGAAAAAGACGAGATATAAATAAGTGTTGGCAGCTGAGCCATTTGTCTTCCAGGGATGCTGAAAAATAGTATGTGTGAAATTTCAAAAATGTGAAACTATTTTTTAACTAAAAAGGTGTGGGGGAGAGGAAGATGAACTATTTGGGTATTTCTTCAAAACGCAGGTTCTTTGACTTTACCCACGCTATCAGAATGAGAAACTGGTGGCAGAGCCCGGGACTCTACTTCTTAGTGGAGTTAACAAGGGTCGGGACCACACTTGGAGAAGCTCCGCCATGGGGGCTGCAGCTTTGAACTCTGGGTGCCCAGACTCGGTAAGAACCGAAAATTAAAGAACCAAACCAGAGTGTGATGCTGGGCGTTCTACCACCTGAATTGCCTTTAAAATGTAAATCAGAAACAAGAGCCTTAAGTGTTGAGGCCCACCTAGCCCCCAGCCGATTTTCCTTCCACTTCAAAACGCAGGGTCCTCCAGGCAGAACGGGACGCCCGGGGAAATTTACCCAGAAGATAACCCCAGCACAGGCAGTGAAGGAGTTGCGGATTTCTCTCCGAACAGCCCGCGTCCTTGTCCAGACATCAGGACATCGAGCTCTAAACGTCGCTGGCAAACGTCACCACTGCTTGGATTTTCGTAAGGCCTTATTTTCATAACCCTTTTTAGTTTAATTTAAAGTTAAAGCCAAGCAGCCTTTTAAACAAGTTTTTCTTACATCAGAGGCCCGTGGCTTTCCTTCCTCCCCAACTCCCAACAGAACTCATTTTCTTATTCATGTAAACAAAGTTTCCTTGGAACTGTAACTGCCCGAAGTCCCTCACTTTTTGTTTTCTTGTTTTAATCGAGGCTGTTACTCTTCACCAGTCTAGCGTTATTTGGGGAGTCCTTGAAAGGACTGCCCCAACCCTCAACAAGAGTAATCTGGGGACAACAAAGAAAGGGGGGGGGAGGGACCAGATTCAAGATCCTCTCCATATGTCTCCCTTAAAAACTAGGAATTTTTTTTTTTTTAAAGTTTCTTCTTGCAAGGTTTGTTGTAATCTAATCCTGGGTGGGGGGACGCCGGGGGGCTGGGGCTTGGGCAGTGTTCTCCGGGAAGATTTAAGTAAATACAGGCATATGCAATTAGCATTTTGATTCTCAGAGCAGCTTTACAAAAAGTTGAACTTGATTACACTTGAGAATCTGATTTGCTACTTGCCCCGTGAAAGCTGGGTATAGGTGTAGGGGCAGATGTTTAAGTATGGTTTTTAATCGTTTTCTTTAATGATGATAAGAGTCTATGTCAATCAAACGCCATTCTTATACAGGCAATACCCAAGTTCGTGTGGTGGCTAAGTCTGTAAATTTAAAGAGAGAGCAGCAAATAAAAAGTTATGTTAGAAGATTCAATTCATACAAAGCCTGGAACATACGAGAGATAAATTCCATATTTACACAAAACCTTCACATACATCACTACATTTAATCCGGTAAATGAAACTGCTGTTCTGTTTTGCATTTTATTCTTGCCAGTTAATGAGACTTAGCTGAGCTCTCCATTACCTGGTTCCCTAGGTCAATAACTAAACTTGGTTTATTCGTCTATGTCCCTAGGGCATGTTTTAAGGAAATGAATGACACCCGTTTCTATTTTTTTATATATCCATTCTGCTTTTGCCAGGCATTCACTGGAATGCTTTAAAAGCAACTCCTACTCTAGAATGCTTCATTTCTTGAATTGCTAGCTCTTACCTGTTCCATGTCTTCCGGCATTTCAGGCATGATTCCAAAATTATTTCAGGAATACAGATACAGAACGGGTCTCAGCTTCTGCCTTCTCTTGCCGGGTCTTTGTTTGCTTCTGCCTGCAGGGAGCGCAGGCACGCCAAAACGTGAGGCGCAGCTTCACTTGACCTTTTAAATTAGCATTCTGATTCCAATCCCGGAATCTCGTGCAGTTTTCCACATGGCAGTAAACTGGCAGCTGATTCCCCGTAGTAGTCTCGAAAATATCCAATGAGAAGTTTCCTGTTTAATTGTCAACCAAGCCAGGGTACATTAGCAAAACCATTTGGCTTAAGGAACTATTAAAAAAAAAAAAAAAAGAAAAAAAAAGTCCAACAACTTCGTGTCAAGACTTGTTGCAATTTTTTTGCAGGAGAAAAGCACGTGGATCCTGCAATCGATTTCCGTCCTGAAGGGAACAGTTTTTATAATTTCATTCAGTTACGCCTTATTGCTACAGACTATGCTTCATAAAATTCTCCAGTGTTCCCCCAAGTGCTTTTTTCCTTTTATCATTGTTATTTTTACTGGAAATCCTCTTATCTTCTAACCCCTACCCCCCTCCCTGGCAAGTGCTTTTTAATTATTACAAAGGGCAGTAAAAGGCACTGTGATAGCAGCACACAGAAATTAAAATGCAACAGGTCATTTTCATTAACCCTGTCCTCCACTCTGACCGAGGGAATGGTGGGTAGAGTAGCCTTAAAGGATTAAAGACTTCTAGATAAGTGAAGCCTGCATGCACCACAGAATAGACAGAATGAAATTATTTTCTAGGAGTGAAGCCCAGTAATATTTTTAAGTTTCAAGAGCAATGACTTGTAGTAGGCTCCTGGTAGGTTCATGAAAGAGTTAAAATGTAGAGAAATAGTTACTCCTGTAGAAGCTGTTAATAGTTACAATTATACCAGGCTTAAAGAATGGCCTTTGATCTAATGAATGCTATCTGCTTCTGTAACCC
>CAUYSK010078306.1:0-19299 GCA_963575035.1 Avahi laniger | reverse complement strand
ATCTCTACTAAATATAGAAAAATTTAGCCAGTCATGGTGGCGCACATCTGTAGTCCCAGCTACTCGGGAGGCTCAGGCAGGAGGATTGCATGAGCCCAGGAGTTTGAGGTTGCAGTGAGCTATGATGGTGCCACTGTACTCTACCCAGGTGACAGAGTGAGACACTGTCTCAAAAAAATAGTTTTGGATTTTTCATAATTTTAGATTTCAGATTTTTGAATTAGGAATACTCAACCTGTACCTCCTACCTACCAAGCACAATCCTAGGCCTTCTATATACTTTATCCCATTTAAGAGTCAAGACAACCTCATAAAATAGACATTATTATTTCCATTTTAGAGATAAAGAATTTGAGATTTTCAGTTATATAACCTGCTCAAAAAAACAATCAAAACAAAACAAAACAAACAAAAAAGCCACGGGTAGCAAGAGGTAGCACCAGGATTCAAACCTAGGTCAGTACAATTTCAAACCATGTGTTCTATCCATAGATTCAATAGCAATAAATGTTGATTCTTTTCTCTGTGACTTCAATCATACAATGTATTTTTAAAAAAACAAATTTTAAAACTCTCAACCAACAAAACAAGGCAGTGTCCCTCATGCAGTCTTAGAAAATCATAACTACATTTTGTTCTTGCCCTAAGTAAAACTAATCTCTCCAACAGTGTCAGATGTATTACTAATTACACAATTACATTATGCAGTCGTGCTTGTAATAAAATTCTTGGAGTGCTTTTAGCAAATTCAAGTTTGGAGAAAATAATGGCTTGCTTTAAAATTATTTACTAAATTAAGCAATTCTTTACTCAACATTGTTAACGTTGTTTTTAATAATTCAAGTACAAGATGTTTTATTATGAACATTTTCCAAAGACAAGTTAAAAAAAAATCCACCCTTTTTAGTATGTACAAGGTTGTTCCAGTATTTTTTTTAAAGATTTAATATTTATGCTTTGCCAGAGAATAAAAGCCTTTTCATCCTTTCCATGATTCTTTCAACTAGAATTCCTCTCCCTCCTGCCCCCAGGGCTGACAGAGTGGGGAAGAAAGGCCACAGTTTCATTTATTTTACTCAGCAGGTTACCACAGATGTTTGCAAATTCTCGGGAGGAAGAGGAAAAAAAAGATGCCATGATAGCAACATCCCCCATCCCATGTGCTCTTTTGCAATGTGACTTTGTCCCCCTTCATCTACTTAATCTCCTTGAATCTTGGTGGGCCTGTGGATGCATGGACCAGTAGAATATAGCAGAAGTAAACTTGTGTCCATTCTGGGCTCAGTCCTCAACTTGCCTGGCAGCTTCTACTTCCTTCCTCTTCGAACAGTCACTCTTGAGATGCTCCCTCTGAGAACCCAGCAAACATGCTGTGAGATGCACAGCCATGTGGACAGACCATGAGCAAGCACTCTGGTGCACTGCCAGCCTCAACCACCAACCGTGGGAGGCAGCCATCTTGGATGCCCAGTCCAGTTGAGGCTTCAGATGGCTGCATCCCAGGCACCCTCGGATTGCAACTGCACAAGCAATCCCAAGCAAGAACCACCCAGCTGAGCCCAATCAATGCACAAAAGCGTAAAAGATGATAAACTGTTGTTTTAAGCCATTGAACTTTGGGGAGATTTGTTATATGATGATAGGTAACCAGACACCACTCTTCCAAATAGTCACATATGTGAACCAAGACCAGACCTGACCACTAAGTGAATGACTGTGTCTCTATGAAGGAACAATTAGAAGTTTCCTGCTCGTCTGTAGACTCCCATATTCCCACCTGTGAAACACAGAAGAAGGGCTAGATCAGGAGTCACAACCCAGAGGTCATCGTGGGTTGTCACTCATTAGAGATAATATTTCTAAAACCCTGATTTACATGTGATGAAGCCACCCTGGCTAACTAAAAACCACGTTTCCTTGCTTTTGGCTGGAATTCTATCAATTCAGTGTATCAACACAGCCCTTCTGCTAGTCAGAAGCTGGTTAGCTGTCCCATATGGCTTTGATAGCTAAAAATGAAATAAAGAATTAAATGCTGCTTAATTCACACAATTTGTTCAGCATATAAAAAAAATATTTTAAAACATGAACTTCTTAACTGAGAAAGGAGTTCTCAAGGATGAAAAAGATAGTAATGACTGGGAAATGTGACCTATGATAATGCTAATAGTTATCACAAATTGACCACTTCCTATGGACCAAGCCATATACTGTGTGGAGTGCGTTCATGTATTAACTCACCTGATTCTTTAAATATCCCCTAAGGTGAATAGTATTTTTTTTTTCATCTGACAGAGGAAAAAAAAGTGAGACACAGAAAGGCAAACTGCTGTGTGTAAAGCTATAGAATCAGTAAATGGCAGAGCCAAGATTCAAAACCATCAGATTTCAAAGTCTACGTAATACTGGCTCCCCAAAAATTTATATTTGTATCTAACCCAGATTAAATGTTCTCAAAGATTGCTCCTGTCACCTCTCCTCTTTTTAGACAATCTGTCAAGCAGACTGTCAGTGTCCAGGTCTTTGTCATGGCATGAAGAAGTAGGGTCGGATGTTTCACGAGATTGTTCAACGCCACTCAGGAATGAGCTCTCACATACTGCTTTAGGGGGTGCACATTGTACCCACCCTTTGGAAACTTGTCCCAACACGTAATAATGTTGAAGATGTGACCATACCGTGTCACAGCATCTCATTCTTATGTATCTGCACCAGAAAAACTCACACACATGCAGCAAAGAGGTACTTACATGGAGGTTTATCACAGCATATTGGTTATAGCAAAAACTCAGAAGCAACCTAAACATCCATCAAAAAGAGAATACAAAAGTGACTGTATATTATTGTCATTTAAGTAATTACCATCCAGCATTTTAAAATGAATCACCTAGAACTCTATGTTTCACCATGGATACATGTCAAAAACAATATTAAAGGAAAAAGGCAAATTGTAGAAAGATACCTACAGCATGATACCATTTCTGTAAAGTTATACAATATGTAAATTTTTTTACATACTGCTTATGCATATATATATGTAGGAAATAAAAGCATTATGGGAATATTAAACACTTAAGTCATGATTATGGTTAGCTTTGAGAATGGGAGGGAAATGG
The DNA here is from genome assembly GCA_963575035.1 of Avahi laniger. Lineage (NCBI taxonomy): Eukaryota > Metazoa > Chordata > Mammalia > Primates > Indriidae > Avahi > Avahi laniger. Next base: position 16,183 of record CAUYSK010078306.1, on the reverse strand, counting down.
GGAAAGGTCACAAAAGAGGCTTATATTTTATCTGTAATGTTTTATTTCCAAAACTTGGCGGTAAAAACATAGGTGTGCATTGTAATGTTGATTTATTTTGGATGCTTGAAAGATTTTATCAGTTTTTTAATTGTTCAGGGACCCAACTTCCATACCATACCCAACCTTTTGGCCTTGAGACTCTTCTGCCCAGCCATTTCCTCCTTCCTTTCACCTGTTCTCCACAGCCTCCCACCCCAAAACCTCCAATCTGAGCATCACACATTCTTTCAATCAGAAGGTATCATTTACTTAGAGCTTAAAATGCAAACAACTCTGGAATGGTTTGCATTTTTAATAAAGATTCAAGTAGGAAATACCCTTAAGACCTAAAGAACTGATCTTATAATGCTGGAACAATTCTCACTGGATCCTGCTCAAATCACATTCATTCATTCTACAAACATTTATTGAGAACCTACTAAGTGCCAAGGACTCAGAGGTTGTCATGTTGCACACCTCCAAAGGGAGGTAGCACCCCCTGCAGTTGTGTTCTACAGGCCCTGGGGATACAACAATGACAAAGCAAAAAAGGGCCATGCTGTGTTCACATCAGTCACCTCTTCAAATGGAATGAGCCAATACTCGATAGTGGATTAGCTCTGTCATCCAACTGTCTCATTTTACCAAATGGGGAAACAGGGAACCAGAGAGCGGGGGCTAGAGTTGCCTATAGTCACAGAGCAGAGCAGAGATGAAGACTCAGGTCTCTGGACTCCAAACCAGTGCTCATTTCTCTGCTCTACACTGTCTCTTTCTATACTTCATAATGCTATCCCTGAGCAGGGTAGACAGATGGAGCAAACAGATAAGGAGAAAAAAAGAATTATCTATGCTCCTCTCCTTGAAATGATGCCACTTTTCTCCCCACCTTTTCCTCTCACCGCCTCCCCTGGCTTTCAAGCAGCAGGTGCTAAAATGCTGCAGTGATTCCAATGCTTTCACACCCTTGCTGTGGATCCAGTGTTACCATTAATTCCCCACTTGACAAAGCAAGCTGCAGTCCCCGTTGCAGCAGGACTCACCGGGTGAACAGCTCTTCCAGAAGAAGTCTGGGAAGATGCACAGAGTCATGAGAAAGAGAGGAAAAAATCCAGGCTGAGAACCAGGAGGACACATCCTCATTCCAGCCCTGCCACTCACATCCTGGGTGAGCTTAGACAAGCCTTCCCTACTCTGGGCCTCCACCTGATCACCAGGTTCTAAGATACCTGCATCCTAGCTGTTACCAATGGCAAAACCAGCAATGGTTTACAATCCCAAGTCATTCACAAAAGATAAGCTGATCTTCACTAGATGATATGCCTGAACACAAGCCCTACAAAGCAGTAGAACAGGTCACAGCCATCTATGATTTGTGTTGTCCTCCACCCATTTCCCACTCTACTGGGACATGTACTCTGATTTCCCCTCTGAAAACCATACTCTCAGCCAAAAGGCTTTGGAGAGAGTTCAATCCTTAACTTCAGGTATGAATCAAAGAACCCAGACCTAAGTCAATCAGACCATCCTATTCCCCCTTGATATAGTGATTAGTTCAGGGATGGACACATGTGTCAAACACAGCCATTAAAAAATTTCATCCGTGAGTTCATTTTTGTGAGAGGTGAAAGGTACTGATCGTGTTTCAGTCTTCTATGTGAGGCTATCTTATTTTCCCAGCACCATTTATTGAATAAGGATTCTTTTCCCCAGTGTATGTTTTTGTCTGCTTTACCAAAGATTAGATGGCTACATGAGAATGGTTTTATATCTGGGTTCTCAGTTCTGTTCCATTGGTCTATGTCTCTGTTCTTGTGCCAGTATCATGCTGCTTCAGTTACTAGTCTTATAGTATAGCATGAAGTCTGGTAAATTGATGCCTCCCAATTTGTTCTACTAAAATGAAGTATCACAAGAATGGAAAAACAAGCACCACATGTACTCACCATCAAACTGGTATTAACTGACCAACACTTAAGTGCAAAAACAGTAATAACATTCATCAGGTGTCAGGCAGATGAGATAAGGGAGGAGGGGATGAGTATATGCACACCTAATGGATGCAGTGAGCACCATCTGGGGGATGGACATGCTTGAAGCTCTGACTCAGGTGGGACAAAAGCAATATATGCAACCTAAACACGTGTACCCCCATAATATGTTGAAATAATAAATAATTTTTTTAAAAAAATGCTTCTTTCTGGACATTTCCATGGTCTTTAAAAAAAAAGAAAAGAAAAGAAAAGAAAAGAAAAGAAAAAGAAATTGCCTTTTGATGGAAATGCTGGAGTGGAGGTAGATGCTCTTATATGCTCTTCCCTGCTGGGTATAAAGCTGAGAAGATGGCAGGTCTTGCATTTCTGCTCTCGTCTTGGAGCCTGGAAGCAAACTTAGACAGCAGAAAGTAGACCCAAGTGTTGGAACGACATCATTTGAACCCCAGCATCAAGCCATCCCTGAAACTAACCCTATCCCTGGATTTTTAATATCCTGATCCATTAGACTTTCTTTTTTGCTTGGTTGAGGTACGTTTTCTGTCACTTGAAATTGAAAGACTCCTGAATGACCCACTGTCCCATACAGGAAAGTCATCAAGCCTCTCCTTGAATGTCTTTACTGATAGGGACCACTCTGCCTCTTAATGTTTCTTCTAAGCTTATTTTTTCTCCAAACCTCTCCCAGGGAGACATCAAGAGGCAGCTGAGAGAAAAGAGAGGAAATGACAGATGTGAAGAGCAAGACCATCTACAGCTTCAGGGCTGGCTGACACTTATGGGAAGTGTTAAATCACTAGGGTCTTCCAGGTTGTTTAATATCATATATTGATTTGCTTTTGTTTCCCTGAAGGGAAAAAGGATTTGACTAACAGCCAATGTTCTCATGAGAGCAAGTGCCAGAAGGGTTTTACTGAACACAGAAGAATGGAAATCCAGAAAAGAAAAGAAAAAGGGAAGAATGATGGGCTGTGAAATTGGAAAATAATATGTACTTCACTGGCTGACATGGCCCTGAACAAGCAGGTGAAGAAGGTGAAATTTATCTTGGGCATCTTGCCACTTCCTCTAATAGCATCTGTAACCTCTTTTCTACTTCACTGCTCTTCTCCCCAAGGAGGCGCTGCCGTGATACATCCAGAAAACAAAGGTAATTAGAGCTGTTTTTAAGTACTTTGCACACATTCAGCACTTGGTCTGTTCACATACTCTCTCTTCTTTCTATCTAATAATTATTGGTTAGGTGCCTGTCATATGCCAGAAAATCTTTTTTCTTGTGTTGTTGTTCTTGTTCCTTTTAGGACACAATTTGAATGTATAATTAAATTTGTAATTATAATTTAAATTGCTAATTCTTGCGATTTCTGTGAACATTATGGCACTAGTCCTCACAGCGTCGCCATATGGTGGGCACAGTAGAGACTGTTCTGTCAGACTCTGAGGGAGAACCAGGATGTCCACTGTATCTCCACACCTAGCCCAGTGCTCAGCATGAAGCAGGTGTCCTTTCCACAGTTCACAAAGAAATCATATGAGTGTCCTTTTCACTAAGTAGGGAACAGAGACTCAAAGAGGAGAAACAAGCCACCCAAGTGAAAATCAGATTAATTAGAATGCTGGGTTTTTAACACTTCCTTAACCCAGTACCCTCTCCCCAAGTCCATCCACACATGCAGAATTCCCCTCCACTGTAGCCTGCCTACCGCAATTCTGCACAGAGTTACAAGCATTGCCGCCTCAGCCCAGTCTTCCAGCCTTCCCTCCCTCCTCCAACCCAGCTGCAGAAGCAGCAGCATACTGGATAGAAGACACCCACCAGCATTTTCTGTCAAACCTACAACCCATGATCACCACACCAAAGAGGTAAATAAGAAAGGGGCCAATAATGGCAACTTCCTCCTGGACCCACTGCTTGGATTCCTTTTGACCTGCTCAGACCTAATTTTTCTGGATGCTACCAATGCCATCATCATCATCATTGCTGATGTGTATTGCGAGTGCTTACCATGTGTCAGATACTGTCCCAAGCCATCGCACATGTACTACCTCATTTAATTCATCAACAACCTTAGGAGGTTATACCCTCATTATTCTTGTTTATTAATGAGAAAATTGAGGCCCAGAGACAGTTGCAAGGTCATGTAGCTACTAACTGGCAGTCTGGATCTGAATTCAGGTCTCTCTGATCCTCTCTTCCCCCAACAGAGCCTGAACTCACCACCAGGATGTTAAAAAAAAAAAAAAGATATCGTGTTTTAAAATGTAGGCAGCCCTTGATTTCTCACTTGTTTTCTTTCTTTTTCTCCATAGCAAACTCTGTTTGTTTTTGGGAAAGTCACTTAGCCTCTCTGGGCTTTAGTCTCTTCATCTGCAGAAGTGAGGAGTTGAACTAGATCTAGCTGGCCTTCAAGTGTCCCATTTTCAGATTCCTTCCTTCCTTTGCTGCCCAAGGCATGCTCACCAAATGCCACCATCCACCTTTCAAGAATGAAGAATACTTACTCCATGAGAGAGATGCCCAAGACCAGAGCCCCAGCTCAGACCCGCCTCTTTGCTGGGAGCACAGCTCAGGAGGATGGAGCAGCAAGGGCGAAACTGTCCATTCTTCATCCGGGAAATCAAGGCCCAGGAGGCAGGGACATTCGCCTGGGATCAGGACCAGTGCCCAGACCCGGAACCCCACGTTCCACTTGGCCCCTGACTTCCAGGCTTGCATATCTCCTCTTCAGAACCTCTAACGGGGCATATGGATAAATGAGCAGTCAAAATAACCAGCAAAAGTAGGACAACAGATGTTCAGCTGTGACGCATTGCAAACGCGCTGGCCACCCTCTCTTGGACCTTCTTTGGCCCAGCTCCATCTACACGTGGTGAGCAAACTTTTAAGTAATGTATTGGCCCAGAGCACCCATAAAGTGAATTTGCCATTCTCTGAGATGGGGAGGCTGCAAGTAGCAGTGTCTTGGAGGGAAAACCAGGAATCTAACTTTGAGCATGGTCAGTTTGAATGTCTGCAAGACCCCAAAGTGTCTGTGTCACATAGGCAATTTAACCTTTGACTGAATATTAGAAGGGTCATGCCTGGACGTATAAATTTGGAAATTATTAGCATATACTGTTATTCCAAGTCATGATACTGGGTGAGACTGTAACAGTAGCAGTCACTCTATCTTAAAGCTAGCTAACAGCTCTCTTTTACAGTGTCTAATTGTGTGCTTGCTTAAGAATGCCCAGGAACTGGCCTTGAGTAACTACTTGAACAATTAACCCTGAAACCAAAAATTTCGGTTCCTCTCCCTGGCCCACCCCAGGGAAATGCTGAGAAGTTAATCTTCACTTCTGTTGTGGTCTAGCTCAGGGATGGGGAACCTTTTCATGTTGGAAGGTCACATTAATTTAGCTGTAATCAAATAAGAACACATTCAAGAAACTTCAATTAGATATACTTAAAAATGAACATTATTTTGTAAAAAAATCTACTATGTACTTAACAATTTCAAAAAATGAAAACCATTTGTTAATTTTAAAGTTAACTAGCCTTTTAATCACTTTGTTGTGTCTGCTTTTTGTTGGAAAGCATTTGAATATTTGGTTGAAGCATGGAGGTCCACAGTTTCAGTTGATCCTCTACATGGATATCACCCATTTGTGACCTTAAGGGCATCTTGATCTGGGTTAGGGAGTGGAATGTAGATTTGCAGCAATAAGTGGTTGGAAAGCAAGAACGTGTTTTTTGGGCATGTTGGCTGAAGGCGTGGGTATTCTGCATTTTTCCGTATTTCAAGTGGATTCTTCTTAGCATCAAACAATGACTTTAAAATGTCATTTGCTGAAAGCTCAATCAATTCCATCTGTAGTTCTTTAGGTGTCTTGGTGGTAACAACTACTTTAGGCTGAAATGCTAATTTAAGTGTGATGTCATGATTCTCAAAGTCAATAACCCTTTCATTTACTCTCCAATTTAAAAAAAAAAAACAAGAATGAAGAATAGTGTGGGGAAAATAAAAACACCTGATATTGTCCCTTCTTGAAAATCATTAAACAAGATTCATGAAGCATTTTGGTATAGAAAATTATAGAATCTTGGGGAATAAAGAGAACATTCTAATTACAAATTAGTTATAAAAATCTAATACTAGTAACTTATTGAAGGTCTACTATGTGTCAGGCATTTCGCTGAGTATTCCATATATTGTTTCACTGAATCCTCAAACAATCCTATAAAGTCAGTGCTCATATCATTGCACAGAGAAAGAAACTGAGGCAGAGAGTGCTTAAGTAACTTACTCATGGTCACACAGCTTGTTGGGCTTGGAACTAAACTGGGCTTTATTCCAAAGCCTTTCTCAGAGATCTTCTTGTGCAAGTGTTCAACCCAGAGCAGAAATTGTCTCTGAAAATCCCAATTAATAGGCTCTGCTGGAAGACCTGCAATGGTGAAGAATTTCTAAAAATATGCAGACTTTTTAAAATGAAGATCACAAGCAAACAAACCTGTAGCCTTGGTCCCAACTGAAAGAAGAGAAATGTGTGTGCCTCTCTCTGAAGTTGTCCACCAGACACAGAGGGAGCTTTGCCTTTCTCTCAGTGTTACCTCTGCTTGCAGCAAAAAGGTGTTAAAAAATGAAAAACATTGTTTTGAATGCGCCAGTTAGTCTCCTGTGCGATCGCAATGTCATTAATTTAATCAGTGATAAGAAGCCAAGTAGGTTGTTATCAGGATGAGCATCAACAGACCACTGCTGCTCCCATGCAGGGCAGCATTTCTTGCCTCCAAGCAGAGCCAGGTGTCATGGTGATGATTCCTATGGTGAATACTGGGACTGGAGAACAACTTTGCAGACACTTCCTCTGGCAGCTTATGGAACGATCTTACCTCAAAGACCCAGTTTCCCAGTCTCTACCCAACTTTGAAATCCTGTACATCACTACAAATGCTGCTCCTTTCTCTCCACCTATCCAAGTCTTTTCAGGTCTAGATAGATCCAATTCCTGCTATAAGCCTTCCTGGAGTCTTACAGCCCCCACTGGCTTGGCACATCCTCGCATTCTGATTCTCTTGTGGGATAGTTTTATCCTCCATACTAAAGCATGTTTGGTTGTAATTCTAGCTCAGCCATGTGACCTTTGGCTGGTCATGTTCCCTCTTTGAATTTCAGTTCTTCATCTATAACAAAGTGGTTGAATGAAGAATGGAAGATCGGTTTCATCTCCGATGAGCTTTCTTTATTCATTTGTAGTGACTGTCTGGAAGCGAGATGCTCACAAGGATTATGAGGCCAACTCTGAGCTCAGCATTAAAAAACTGTCAAGATTGATTGGTGATGTCTGCCATGGGCACAAGAGGAATGAGAAGTGTCCCTGTGTTGTGTCACTGCCATCCATGGACCAGATGATATCTGAGGGGTCTTCAGCTTTGACAGTAAATAATTCCTCTTCTTTGTATCCACAGTGTCAGGAGCATATTCAGAAAAACTCTCTCAAACTTTTCCAACAAAATATCCCAAGTGGCAGAGGTGAATTAACTAACACATACTCCCAGGAGACAAATGGAATAAAAACATAGAGAAAAGCGTAATGAAGGAATCATTGGTTCTAGACTTTCCAGGTCAGCCTCTACAAAACCATCTGAATTGTATTTTTTTTTCTTTTGGTTGTCTTTGAGATTGCCTATTCTATTTTTACAATAAAACTTCCTTAGCTGAGCTAGACTAAGTTGATTGCTGTTGCTTGCAACCAGATTGATTATGTTCTTACCAAGAGATTATTATTGTCGCTACTTCCTAAACACTTACATGTACCAGGCATTGTGCTAAGAGCTACGTTTAATTTCCATTTAGTCTCCATTATAATCCTATAAAGTAAGTATTATTGCACCCATCCCACACATGGTGAAATTGAGATTCAGAGAGGTTAAGTCACTTGTTCAAGCTCGTAAGTGCCAGAGCCAGGATTTGATGGAGTTTTATCTAACCACAAGCCTTGTGTTCTTAACCTCTACATTTGCAAAACAGCTTCCAAATTGTATCTCTGTTAATTTTAATCTTAGAAGAAGAAGGGGTGCCAAGACCAACTGGTACTACAGGATGTGGCATGTTTATTCTGCGACCTCACACACCTCTTGGGCACAGCACCAAGGATATACATGTGCCAGTTTGAGAAACAGAAAATGAAATAGGTCAATCAAAACTTATTCATGAGGGATTATTCTGACATCTTTTCAGAGAGCATTTTGGATGATTTTCTGAAATAACCAGCTCCCCTAGGCTGGTGATCTCTGGCACCCACTCAGTCTCAGCAGTCCTCTCCAAGCCATGCCAACTCAATTGCACTTGCTGCAGAAGCAACTTCCTGGCTTCAAGTCCTCTGTTCCTGCCTTCTTTCTGAGAAATCCCTTCATCTTCCAAAAAAGTGGTCAAAAGTATTTCATATACTTATTTATTTTGGGGGTGATTTAGAAGTGTCAATACTTAATTCCTTCTCCCATTTTTTTAAGCAAGAGTTTAATTTTAATCAATCAAGTTGGCCAATTGAGCAATAACATGCCTGAGAATGGAGAAATAGCTTCCTATTAACAAGCAGCTTCAAATTAATCTGAGGATATTTCCTACATGGAAATGCGCCTCCTAACACCCTTATCTTTTTGGCCTCACGCACCTGGCTGTGGAAGAGATTTACACTTGCAAATTCTAAGCTATAACAGAGCAATATTTCTGCTTCAACCCAGCTTCAATATGTTCTTTAAAAAAAGAAAAGACAAGACTTTGTTGTATTCGGCATCGAGATTAGTTCAGCGCAAAAAGGTGGCATTTGCAGGGATGAAGGAAAAAGTAATATTTAAGGCCTGGAATAAAAAACTGAAAGAGACGATGGTTCATGGGACTTCAGAACAGGCATAGTGAGGAGAAAGATTTTCTATTTCTGAAAATTTAGTTCAAGATTATTGGTTTATTTTGGTAGATCTGAGTTTGGGTTAGACCAAAAAGAAAAGTCTGTTGGTTTCCTCCAGGTGCAAAGAGGGATGCATACTAAGGACTACAGGAACAATTATAGTTGCTTATTAAACATGTACCCCATGCCAGTCACTGTGCTAAACTCTCTGCTTTATATCATTTTGTTCATCCTCTCAACAAACCCCAGAGGGAAGTCCTATTATTACCACGATTTTGCAAATGATGAAAATGAGACATGGATAGGCTCAAACACTTGCCCAATGTCACAGCAGTAATAAGTGACAGGGCTGGGGCATTCCGGGCCCAGAGGTTGTCCTCCCCATCACTTTATAATGCTGCCAGTGTGGAAAGGTCTCCCTCCAGGCCCCGGAAGCTACAGTGCTGACCAGAGTCACCTTCAGCAGCACTGGAAAGGGGACCCTGGGCTCCATTACTCTGTAGCATTCACCATTCCTCCAACTACTTCACAGATGTGGGGTCTTTTACAGCTGAAAGAGACCTGAAAGACATCTGCTTCCCTTCCCCTCTCCATTTTACCATGAGATCACTAAGGCCCAGACTGAAAATAACCTGTGCAAGATCAGAAACAAGAGCAGCATCTCCAGGATCATCCCGTTCTCACTTCCTCATCTCTACTGTTTAGTCCAACACCTTTTCCCACCAAGGACTACTGTGCGTAGCACATCCATATTCAATAGTGCTTCTGTTATACCCACTTCCTTCATCAAAACTCATCCATTCAGTGTCCCAACACCACAAGCTTTTGCCAGTTGACCCTGTTATGTTGAGAATCTGAAAGAATTCTAGAATGTCAGAGTAGGAAAGTCTCAAACATATAATTTTATCCATTTCCCTCATTTTAAAAATGGGGAACAGTGGCCCAGCAAAGAGAAGAGACTTGGTGGGGTCTAAGAACCTCAACGGTTGTGCAGTATTTGAGCACAGTAAGAAAATATATCAGAACCTCTTCTATATTAATTTTATACCAAAGTCAAGAAAGAAATTAAGCTCTATTACTATGTACTACACAGGCTGGCACTGGTTCCCTCAGTCTGCAGTTGGGAGATCACTTACTACTTCAAGCACGGGATGGGCCCTGAAAGATGAATGGAAGTGAAAGTCGGCCGGCCCTCTCGTTTACTTGACTTTAGAGTATTACAACATATTGAAATTTATATGCCCTAGGATTTCACTAAGATTGGTAATTTATTAAAGAAATAAGACTGCCACATGGTGGAATGTTTATAATACTCTGTAATGAGGTAGAAGGTAATCACAAAGATCTTTGATATCACACTGAGATTAACTGATTATTTTATGGCAAAACAAGAAAGAGTTGTGGAAATTAAAGTTACATTATGCATTTTTTTAAATGATATTTTAACTCTAACAATTAGAATCTTCCAAATCTTTTATTTTCTGGGATGACAAGTAGCTGTCAGTTTATATTGCCAAATAGATATTATCAACAATAACAAAAAAAATCTGCCCTTCGAGGTAAAAAGTGAAGTTTACAACATGCGTTAAAAAAAAAAATAACTGCTTTTCAACAAAAAGCTCATGCTACGGAGAGAGCATTTTGAAAACAAACATTGCAAATGTTTTCTCGTTATATATTGCCTAAATTGTGTTCCAAATAAAACTCCACTTCTTAGCCTCTCTGAAAAATCTTCCAAATGAAGAGTGTCAGTGGTTTTAACCCAGTTTTAAATATAAGCCAACAACTAATTGACTTTCAATGAGATAGAAATTTTTCAGACAAATTTCAACCAAAACCTTTACATAATGTGGTGAAAGGAAGTTTAAAATGAATATTATGATTTACAAAGTACATTCAATTACACCCTTTTTCTCACTGGATCAACGTATCTCTGTGCAGTATCTTTTTGATTTTTCTAGTCATTAAAAACCAAGTATCAAAATAAACTGAACTTGGACAAGAATTCATAAATATCAAAGTCTTAAACCAAGATATTTTAAAAAGTGAAGCATAGCTCAACAACATTGATCTCTCTAAAAAATTAATAATATATAACTATTTTATATGCTATATGAATAATATTTAACTGAGAGCAAAAAAGCTTTTATTTTAAAATGTTTTACTTCATCTCTTGTGCTTTTAAAATTTCTATTTGCTGCATGTTTATAATGCACCAAATATCTAATACAGTACAACTTGAATGTAATTCTTAAATAAATATGTATAAATTTGAGATATATGCTCAACAATATTTTACTGAGAGGAAAGCTGGTCCAGAAAGTTTAGCGGCCTCTGGTCTTAAGACCCACAGCTGGGGTGGGGGTGTTGGAAACCCAGGGCCCAGAAGCATTCCGGTCCTCTGGTCATCTTTGCCACAGTCAGAACAGCTCAGCCTCAAATGCCAACTTCCTGCCATGGCAGCCAGCAGATAAGAACAACTCAGCCATCCGAGTTCCCTGAATGAAGGGAAAACCCCAAGGGTCACCCTCCAGCCCTATCTCAAGCCTAACAGGCTACAAGCTCTTTGAAAAGCTTCACAGAGTTTAAAATTTTGTGCCAAGCTGGTATCCAGCCATGTCAATCCTCTCCTAGAAAATCTTCAATCTTCATTCTCCCCTTGCCCAAAGTGTACAATCCATGGACCCTTCCCCATTTAGCCCTGGAGTTCTCTTACCAAATAAGGAATAAATCTTACAATAGACCTATGTCACCCTTAATTGGAGTACATCAGTCCAATGGTAGTGTAAAGCCATTATAATAATGAGGTAGATATATTTTTATTGATATCATGTAAAGTGATGTTCATGATAAAGCAAAAAAGCATATATACAGATATATACAAAATACAGACATCTATCACTTGTGTTGGAGGGAAAGGCTATTTTTTAGTTGAACTTATCCAAATAAGTATTTCCACTAAACCCCTAAGAGGCGTTTTACTTACAACAATGAGAATAACAACCACCCCCTACCATAGGATGGTAATTTTGTTCTAAAAGCCTTTTTAGTCCATTATCTCCTTCAACTCAGGCAGCACAATAATATTCCCAAAGCATCACTTAAAATTGTGTCTCTCCTGCTCAAAACCCTTTCCAAATCTGTCTGCTATTACAGAATAAAATCCAAAATCATTTGTATGGCATTCAAACCTTTTAACACGTAATCCGAACTTATCCTACCAAACCAGCTTCATTTTTTTCTACTTCCAACCTCACATATATTCTAACTATCCTGTACCTGATTTCACCCTTTCTTTCATTTTTCTTTCATAGCATCATCCCTGAGAGGGCAGCAAACCCCTCAAGAGCAAGGGCCCTGTTTATTCAATTCTGAATCAACACTAAGACCAATTCCTGGCACATAGGTGGTATTCTATAACTAGAAGCTACCTTAAGGAAAAGAAAGGTACCTTTGCACAAAACAGAGAGAAAGAAAAAGTTAGGGTTCAGGTAGTATTCTCAGGATATGTGGCCAGACTTGATAAGGGAAAGTTCAATGTGGTTTAACGGTAAGTGACAAGACAGACCCAGGCAGGACAAAAATATGGCAGCTGCTATGTTTGAGCCATCCCACCCAAGCAGGATACCTGAAGGTCTCAACTTCTCAGATAGCCTCTGCCCTCTGGTGACAAGTCAGAAATTGAATACTTTTCATGCAAGTTTGGGATGCCAAAGGATTGGTGGGAGCTTTCCATGAAGCTGTTAAACTCTCATCCACCCATTTCCCTTCATTCGTTCAATATATAGTGGTCAGCAAGATAGATAATAATAGCTCTGCTGATCTTTTAGAACTCACATGCTAGTTGTGGACAAAGACACTGAAAAACAAAAGAAAAAATATACGATACTATGCCAGATTCTGATAATGATTATGCAGAGAATTAGAATAAAATGACATGAAGGAAAGAAGTGACTATTTTAGAATGGATGGTCAGGAAAGGCCTTTCTGAAAAGGTAATATTTAAGATGGGGTCTGGAAACAAAAATCTTCCAACGAAACTAAAAGCATTCCAGACAGATAAAACACCCTAAGGGGAGAAGGAGCTTGGTACGTCCAAGGAACAGAGACAAATTCAGGGTTGCTGCAGCATGGTGAGTGAAGAGAACAAGATGAAATAGGGCTTTTTATGTTAGTGCAAGGATCTCCAACTCTTTCCAAGTGTGATGAGATAATCTTGCTAACAAAAATTTTCCAGACAGGACCTACAGATGGTTGGAGGGTTTCGACCTTCCTTTGAATTAATCCTAAACCTTAATCCAACCTTAGGGTTTCTCTGGTTATAGTCTTGATCCCTAAGGCCAAACTAGGGACTAGTTTGCTAAAACTGACCATGGAGTTTAAGAGTAAAGCCATAGAGAATATGGGGTTAGGAGGACAGAGAAATGAGAGAGGAGACAATTTACAATTCTATGAGAGATTAACATAAAACCCAGGAGAGCCAATTGGAAAGTTGGTAATCAGACCACTAGAATGTAAACTTCATGAAGGCAGGTACTTTGTCTGTCTTATCTATTACTACATCTCCAGTTCCCATAGTAATGCCGACACATATTAGGTGCCTACTAAATAAACAATATGTACCTACTAAATAAACAAGTGAAAAAATGAACAAAATATGTGGTGAGCATACCAATGTACCTTGCACATCTCCGACTGTGGGGAACATAGCTGACCAAGAGCCACTGATGAAATCCACCAAGTTTCCCATGGACTTCTGCCAACCAGTGCCTGACAGTGTGGGGATACTATAGCAGGTCCACTCCTAGAGACACAAGACTCCCCAACAGCCTTGCTGAGCTTTCTTTTGACTGCATATCAGTCTGTGATGCTCCCACCAAGCCTTCCTTCCCTCTTTACGTCACTAGGAGTTTGACTTGCATTGCAGTCTGACAGCTCTCCCAGTCTCCCCTGCCTCCCTCCCCATTTTTTTCTCCTAGTTGCTTCTCCTAAAAAAATCCCATCTTGGTTTCTTCTTCTTGGAGCACTCAGTCTAATGCAAAAGATCTAGAATATTTTCAATTGAACTAGATACTAACGGAATCTTTTGCTCCTCTGGTATTATCTACTTATATATGTCCTTCCAATGCAAGAATTAAGCAACCCTGAGCCAAAGGGAAGAACAGGTAAATAACTGGTCCCAAATGAAAGAGAAATTAAAATGGATACATTGAAGAAAGATTCTGAAAATGTTTTCTTCTATTTCCTTCTATTTCCTACTATACAGGAGCTACTTTATATCCCTAGTTTAAAGCCCTAGTAAATTCTATTTTAGTGTCCTTTATAATAGGTTCTCTATAGCTATAATTTTCACAACTCAAAGCCTTTGATCTTGAAGTAATTTCTCATCTAGACCCCTGAATTTTAATTGGTTAATAGCAGAATCAGTGATTGTGGATTATAAAATATTTTTCCTGTACTCTAAGATACACAAATTTCTCACATATCCGTGATCAAAATTTATCTTTCCAACATCCATGTACATTAAGTGGAGCAAGGAATATTATCCCCATTCCACAAGTGAGGACACTGGCATTTAAGAATGCAAAGTAGCTTCTTAGTAATTTACAAAATACAAAATACTCATTCCTAGCTCTTTTGACATGAAGAACAGTGCTCTTTTACCATATCATACTACCTGTTGCAGCTAGGACCATGAAGTGAATGCCTATTTTCCCTTCCCAGCATCCATTCTGCTTTCTTCTGATGACAACATCCCACCCCTATTTTAGATTATGAAGCTAATTCTACCATAGCTTCAAAGGTGAACATGTAACAGAACATAGGTCAGTCATAGCAAAAAATTCTCCATGGATAGGCACATAGCCCAAGCAGAGCCACTGACAGCCACCTGAAATCTTTGCTGAATCCATTAGGAAATGGTATTTTCACTGGGGTTGCTAAGCTGGTAGCCTGTAAACCATAATGTCGCCCTGTGGGGCATTGTGCTTGGGAATAAAACAACACAGTGAAAATCAGGACTGAGAGATAGAAGAACATGAATGTCCAGTGATTCCATTTGAGCACCTGGACACAGCTATGCCTGAAACTGTGAATTCTAGATTTTACAATTGTAAGAGCCAATAAATGCCTTTTAAAGATTTAGATAGCTTGAGTTGTATTTCAGTCAACTATCAAAAGCTTGAAAAAAATGAATATTATATAAATAGTGATAGGACCTCAGAAAAGAAAAAAATTGAAGTAAATAATTATTATGATTCATATCTAGAATGCCACATGGTTTCATGCAGACTAGTGGCCTCATCATTCATTTTTATTTTCCATTTCTACCAATGAGAAGAGACTAGAAGTGAAATTAAGAAACTTCAAAAGCGTCTTTCCTTGAACCTCAAAAAGTCAGCTGGATAATATTCCCTGGATATGTTAACATCTGCACTAGAAAGAATAAAACCCAGTGTCTTTAATTCCATAAGCTTTAGGTTGAGGGGTAGGGTAGTCATTGAAGTAAAGAGATGAAAAGTGGGATAAAGTTGTCTCAGAGGCAAAAGAAGAAAGACTTTTTATCAATAGTGGAAAATGTTAGAATTTATAAGTTTCATCCCAGTACCCTCTATTCGCCTTCCTTTATTTTTCTACATAGCATTTACCATGTGGCACACAATATGTTTATTTGTTTACTTATTGCCTACCTCTACCAAGAACATGTGTTCCATGTGAGCAGTGGCCATGTCTGCCTTGTTCATTGCTCTATCTCCAGCTTCTAGAAGGGTCTTGCACATAGTGGGTATAATAAATAATGGTTGAATGTTTGTTGAAAGGGTATTTGCATTTCTATAATCCTTTTTCTAAATTATATATTATACAAATATTTAAGTATTACAGCAATACCAACTGATGGTTATGTTCCACTATTTAAATGGGGTTCTATATTCATACAAAAAGCAGAAATGTGTACTATAAGCCACATCTCCATTTACCATGAAAATTGGGATCATGGTTGACCGAATCATAAATCATGGCAGCATCATCTTTGCAGCTAAAGCACCTCAGAAGAAGTAAATAGACTGCAGCGCAGTACTATTTAATATATTAACCACCAGTTACATGTGGCCATTGAGCACTTGAAATGCAGAAAGTCTGAATTAATATGTTATAAGTATTTTAAAAAATGCAGGGCCTCAAAATTGTAGTACAAAAAAATGGCTAAAATATCTCCTTAATAATTTTTACTTTAGTTTCAACATACACAAATCAATAAATATGATTCACCACATAAA
>CAUYSK010078304.1:0-16726 GCA_963575035.1 Avahi laniger | reverse complement strand
GTGCCGTGGCGTCAGCCTAGCTCACAGCAACCTCAAACTCCTGGGCTCAGGCAATCCTACTGTCTCAGCCTCCCAAGTAGCTGGGACTACAGGCATGAGCCACCATGCCCGGCTAATTTTTTTTCTAGATATATTTTTAGCTGCCCAATTAATTTCTTTCTATTTTTTGGTAGAGATGGGGTCTCGCTCTTGCTCAGGCTGGTCTCGAACTCCTGAGCTCAGGACGATCCGCCCACCTCGGCCTCCCAGAGTGCTAGGATTACAGGCGTGAGCCACCGTGCCCGGCCTCAGGCGGAAATTTTTGATTCAAAGAAGTTTTGGATCAATGTCTGTGAAAATAGCCTGGAATATAAATATCCAGGTTTTATCCTGAATATTTATATTCCAAGCTATTTTCATAGACATTTACAGAAGTGAGGAGATTTCAGAGATGAAAAGAAGCTACTGAAGCAGACACTCTCAACGCTGATTGTACATTATGATTATCTAGCAAGCTTTGGAATAAAAAAAATAAAAACCCACTGCAACCCAGATACATTCAGATCAATTAAATTAGAATCTTTTAGGTATGAAACTCAGGCATCAGTAGTTTATAAAGCTCCTTGGTGATTCCAGTGTGAAGGTAGGTTTGGAAACACTGACCTAGAGGCTTTGCAGTAATTCTCAAACTGTGGTCTCCAAACCAGAAGCATCACCCTTCCTGGAAACTCATTAGAAAAGCAAATTCTCAAGCTCCATCACAGACCTACTGAATCAGAAATTGTGAGGTGGGGCCAGGAAATGTGTATTTTATTATAATAAGCCCAACAGGTTATTCTGATGCACACTAAAGTTTGAAAATCACTGGGTTAATGGAACTAGAAATCATCACTACCAACCAGTATTTATCCATCAATAGGAATTAAAGAACAGGGATTTTACCAAGTAAGACTCAGGTACGAAACATTCTCTCCAATCATCGCTTTGTCAGATTCCCTCCCTATTCCTTTGATCACTATACCTGGTCTTTTTATGGATTTGTAGGAGTTACTTATTACCAGGAAAAAACTAAATTTATGAATATTAACATCTGTGGTGAATTTTAAATGATTAAAATCCACTGAAAACAGGATAGAGTGAGCTTTGTTAACAAGTACTTTAGATCTGGCAACTCTCTTGGGTTCAACATTTTGGACTAAGCAATGACTCTCAATATCCTGTAGATGCAAGTACAGGTGATCCTTGAATAACCCGTGGGTAAGGGGCTCTGAACCTCTGCACAGTTGAAAATCCACGTGTAACTTTTTTTTTCAAGACAATTAAATCATTTATTGATTACATATGATAATGGCTGATACACAAGCTTCATTCCCATCTATAATTTTATCTGGCACCATTATTCAATTTAGATATATTGCATAGGATATGCCAACAATCATCTTTATAACCAATAATTCCATGATTTTCCTTGGATTAACCCTTTTAATGGTGAACTTCAAGTCACCATGGTAACCCTCAGTTCAACTACACCAAGGTATCTGAAGACAATGGCTTCTCCACCCAAGCAGCTTGTAAATGACTTTCAAATAGAACCTGGCATCACCCTGAAGGAATTTTATCTTCACACTTTTGGGGAAGTTTACCAAAATGGCTTCAGAATAGACTAACTTTACACAGCATATTAAAAAAAAAAAAAGACACACTTATTCAGTGTCATGATCAGACTATTACATTTAGCAATCAACAGCATGGGTGCAAAAAAAAAATCTACATTAAAATCCTTTGTTGGAATGCTTTACACTTTCCACAGAACAGAAACTAAAATAACCTGTTATACAATTAGTCACAAATACAGTCCTTGAGTTTTTTGCTCATACATATGAATATTGTCTAAAACACATCTTCCGTGCAGCAGCCAGGACCTGTCAGCACTGTGCTTGGCTGAGTTTAGAAATCTATTGTAACCTGTAGCTTCCCTGTCACGTCTCTGGCTCTCCTCTCCTGCTAAGCTTTGTTTCCTGGGAATAATGAAAACCTTCTACCACTGCCATAGCTACTGCTGCTCCTGGAAGCACCATAGCCACCTTGGTTTCATGGTTTGCTAAAGTATTGGCCTCCACCACCATAGAAGCCAGAGCTTCTACCTCCAAAATTTCCTCCCTTTATGGGTCCAAAATTTGAAGACTGATTTTCATGATTGCCAAAATCATTGCAGCTTCCACCACCTCCAAAATTGCTTCCATCACTACCGAATTCATTGTACCCATCCCCACTGCCACCATATCCACCACCACCATGGCTGCCACCAAAGCCACCTCAACCACTGAAGTTTCCTCCATGACCAAAGTCGTCATTCCCACCAAAACCACCTCCATGTCACCACCAAAGTTTCCAGAACCGCATTGACTTCTTTGGCTGGATGAAGCACTAGCCATCTCTTGCTTCGACAGGGCTTTCCTTACTTCGCAGTTGTGGCCATTCACAGTATGCTATTTCTGAATGACAGTCTCATCCACAGAATCATCATCATCAAAGGTTACAAAAGCAAAGCCCCTCTTCTTGCCACTGCCTCTGTCAGTCATGATTGCGATCACTTCAATTTCCCCATACTGTTCAAAATAGTCTCTTAGGTGATGTTCTTCAGTAACTTCTTTAATGCCACCAACAAAGATCTTTTTCACAGTTAAGTGGACACCTGGTCTTTGAGAATCTTCTCTGGAGACAGCTCTCTTTGGTTCCACAACTCTTCCCTCCACCTTGTGTGGCCGCGTACCTACTGCTACATGCGCCTCCTGCACGGTGGCATATGAGACAAACCCAAAGCCCCTGGAGCGCTTGGTGTTTGGATCTCTCATTACCACACAGTCCGTGAGCATCCCCATTGCTCAAAATGGCTCCTCAGACTCTCATCAGTCGTTTCAAAGCTCAGCCCTCCGACGAAGAGCTTCCGCAGCTGTTCAGGTTCTTTGGGAGACTCTGACTTAGACGTGACGGCGGTGGGAAGAGAGACTTTAACGATGCTTCCTCAGCAGCGTCCATGGGCAGAAACCACATATAACTTTTGACTCTCTCAAGATGTACTACTAATAGCCTACTGTTGACCAGAAGCCTCACCAATAACAAAAATAGTCCATTAACACACATTTTGTTAATGTATTATTTACTGTATTCTTGCAATAAAGTAATCTAGAGAAAAATGTTATTAAGAAAATCATAAGAGAAAACATATTTACTGTTCATTAAGCGGAAGTGAATCATCATAAAGGTCTTTGTCCTGGTGTCTTCATGTTGATTAGGCTGAGGAGGAGGGTTGGTCTTACTGTCTTAAGAATGGCGAGGGGTGGGGGGAATCTGTGTATCAGTGGACCCACGCAGTTCAAACCCGGGTTGTTCGGGGGTCAATTGTATTAGCTTTTTCCCTGGAATTTTTTCTTCCTTCCATATGATTCACCAACAGATGGGAAACTGCTTTGCACCTTTCTGTACTTATGCCTTGTAGTTAGAACTGCTCCGTTTATATGATGGTGTCCCCTGAGACCACAGAGGATTTTGCATGTATGGGGCAGTGCTATGGCTTGGATGTACGCCCCCCATTGGAAACTTAATCCCCTTTGTAACAGTATTGAGCACTGAGTCCTTTAAGAGATGATAGGGTCATGAGGGCCAATGGATTAATGTCATTACTGTGGGAGTGGGTTAGTTATCAGGGGAGTTCAGTGCCCTCTTTTTCTCTCTCACCCTCTCTTACCATGTGATCCCTTCTGCCAAGAGATGACCTTCACCAGATGCCAGTACCATGCTCTTGGACATTTTAGCCTCCAGAACTGTGAGCCAAATAAACTTCTGTTTGTGTTAAATTACCCAGTCTGTGGTATCCTGTAGTAGCACAGAAAACAGACTAAGACAGGTATGGATCTTTAATTTTTCCCTGGTGAATCAATCCATCGCCCAAATGCTCCAGCTTAAAATAAAAATGCTGTGGGGTCAGTCTTTGGAGGACACATTCTGTGTTTGTGCCACAAAATGGGTCTGTTTTCCTTTAGACAGTGAGTTTGTCCCCGTGGCAATTTAGCAGTGTCAGAGATCTGCATTTCCTTTTCATTACATTTTACATCTCTTCTATATCATGAGTATTTTTACACTCAATATTTTTGAAAGTCCAGTTTATCTTTGGGTTGTTTGCATGTTATGCACTCCTATTCCTACTCCTCTTTGAAGGGATATTTTCTAAATTCTCTTTGATGTCCATAAGGAGACAAACTTTAAAATTTTTTTTACACTCAGATTTGAAAAGAAAATCATATTGTTGCAAAGATAAAAAGTATATTTGCCTTGAAGTAATAAACTCCCGAAATCTTGCTCCAGCACAGCTCTGTGCCCCATTTGGAAAACGAGCATCAGAGGAAACTTTCCCAATCAACTTTCCCATGTACAAAGGTACATGATTTTGTACCTTTGAAGTAGAAACGGAAGTATCTGTCTAAGTATCAAATTCACCAACAGGAGAAATGCCACTGTCTTCCAGGCACAAAGCGCTACAGAAAGAAAGGGGAGAGGGCCCTCCCACTTGGGAAGCCGCTGACTGGGGACATTTTAGAGCTGTTTGGGTCAGCACTCTGGAAAGCGCTCTCACCGGGGCAGGTGCTGGTTAGCCTAACTGTCAATACTGCTTCACTGCTTCGTCATTTTGATTAAAAAAAATTAAAAACCTAATGAGTACAATTTCTTTTATTAGATTACTTTCTCCTTTCTCCCTGTTCTGCCCCCTTAGAGTGACCAAGTTCCACCGTTTTACTGACAAAACACTTGTTTGTGCATCAATTTCCTGAAATGCCTGTGGTGCAGGTTTCCTGAGCAGGGAATTAGTCAAGCAATGACTAACTGTCCGGTCCGCACAATGCCACCCTCAAATATCGCCCCCAAAGCCACTACTCTGAAACTTTCTCGGCTCACTGTATGCATATACCCAAGACGTGTTTGGTATTGGTTGATAGTTATTAGTTCATTTATTCAGTTTTTAGCTTTGATCAGAAATTTATTTGTTAGAGGACACTTTCAGGTTTACTGGAAGTTGTGCAGAAAGAAAAGATAATGTTTTAAATGTTTTGAACTGTTATAAATACCGTGATTTAACTAGGCTAATGTTTGTTGTTAAATGTGGGCTTCAACCAGAAGAATCTCTTTTTTGGTTGTTAACCAGTATACTAAAATGTAAAAAGATACCCGCCACCTCTGAGAAAGGAAAAAGAGCCACTCCTGAAATTCAGAAGCCGCTCACACTGACAGCTGCCCCATGCCATCCTCCCGCCAGGCATAAATACCGCCACCTCAGACAGGATTACTCTGAGACTAGCGTAGAATAAAACAAAAAAGTCCACATCCTAATTTTGTCTAAGCACAGAAAAAGACAAGGTCAATAAGCCACCTCAAAACACCAAACTCTCTCTACCAAAATGAGTGACTGCTTCTTTTTTATCCATGACAACTTTGTCCTTGTCCTGGTCTCTTCTCCTCTAGAGAAGATTTACTGAAATACCCAATCACGGAATTCCCCCACTTTCCAACAGCATCTAACCTAGAGCAAAGCTCCACTTTCTTAGCCGTTCCCCAAATCATACAACCAGAGCCCAAACCCTATAAATGGGTTCCTTCTAATACCCTGAAACCGCTGGGTTGCCGTGGCATCTGTGCTTGCTTGTTGCAGTGCGTAGCAGGCCTGCCCCGCTCAACCGCAGGGGTGTTCCTGGTGGTCTTTGGCTGGAGGGCTGTAACACTGCTCTTTCTAGTAACTTTTCTGTAAAACTTCATCACCATTTACTGGGTAATATCTTGGTTTCAGGAACTTTACATACATTTTCTTGCATCTTCAAGATAATATTGCAACCCACAGTTGATAGGAAAATTGGATCTCCCGGGGAGATGTTTTTCCTCTTTGTGGTTACAGAGAAACAGGATTCAAAGCAAGGTCTCTGTCAGCAATGCTCTTGTGTTTCTTTTTAGGTACACTTCGATATATATTTTCAGTATGCATTAAATACATAATTTCTCAGAGAACTTTGTTTTTCTAAACTATTCAGGTGAAATTTTGAACAAATGTCCTCTTTTCCTGAGGCCCCAGCTGGTAACTGGGGAGACACAGGATGCAGCTAACCTGTGCCGAGGCTGAGGCAGAGCATCGCAAGACAAGAATTAATGATTGATGGAAAAAGCTTGATCTAGCTAACTGTTAAAAAAGTAGACCTGGCATATTAAAAAGAAATACTCTTCGTGAGGGGAATTATCAGCTGCTTACTCACTTTAGCAGTTGGGCAAAAGATTGTTAACTAGCAAAAATTAGCGAGGTTTATACTTTGGAAAAAGGAGAGCTTTATTCTCATGCAGGGTAGCAGCCTGAGGGGCGGACATTCCCACAGGCCAGAAGGCAGAGCAACGGCCAGCAGCCAGTCACACGAGCTTCAAAGGACAGAAAGAAGGAACAGGATTTTATACTGAGCGGGTGGTCAAATATACATATTCAACAAGCTGTGTGAGGAACCATGAATATTTATGAAAAAGGGAAATCATGCACATTTTTAATTGTGCTTTATCTCTCCCATCCTGTCATGGCTGGGGGCTCCGTTTTAAGGTGCTTCTGGAGTCCCCTTAGCTGCTCAGTTAGTAGAGGGTTTAGGATTTTGATTTTAGTTCACAAGGTTATACAAAAGAAGATAACAATGGGAAAATCCTGTCTGGGGAGACACTCATGACGGCCTACAAACTATGACACACAGCTTGACCTTTCAGGGGCATGATGTGTCAGTTCCTGTTGCTGCTGTGGTGAACTTACGAGCTTAAAGCAACATGAATTTGTTCTCTTAATAACTCTGCAGGTCACACACCTCTCCTGTGTCTCACTGGGCTAAAATCAGGATGTTGGCGTGGCTGCCTCTTTGGAGGCTCTAGAGGACAATCCATTTCCTTTTTCATCTGGGCACTAGACAGACTTGAGTGCCTTGCGGTTGTAGGGCTGAGGTTCCCGTTTCTTTCCTATTTCTAGGGCTGTTCTCAGCTTCTAGATGCCATCTGCCATCTTCTGTTCATGGCCCCTTCCTCCATCTTCAAAGCCAGCGACACAGGTTGAGTCCCTCATGCTTTGAATCGTCCTCTTTCTTCTCCTGTTTCCTCTCTCTGGCCCATGCTTCAGCCTCTGTCTTCCCCTTTTAATATCTTATCCAAATAACCCAGGATAATCTCCCCATCTCAAAGCCTTAATTTAATCACACCTGCAAAATGCTTTTGTCACAGGTAACACATTCACAGGTTGCAGGGATCAGGGTGTGGGCATCTCTGGGGGACCATTATTCTGAAACCACAGGTGGGATAGGCCACTCAGAGGGGAAGACGTTCTGTCCCTCCCAACAAAGCCTTCAGTGAGTGCTCCTGGTGACGGCAGAAGACATGGCTTAGAAAGACAGCTGGGTCTTCCAGGTGCAGAGAGGTTATAGGCTCCCTTTTGTGCTGAAATTTTAGCTTCCAGGTATCTGAGGACTCAGGTAAGTGTCTGCCTTGTGCTGTTGTTGATCTTCCCAGTGCAGAGAAGTTCTTAAATTGCGGATTCTCTTGGTAAGAAAAGTGCACACCATTTATGGATGGCAATGGTTCTTACAGATCTATTGGATGAAATAAGGTTTTGTATAGTTTTCCACTCCAAATCAATTTTGGCTTTTTAATCCTGTTAATCATAAATTTAAAAAAGACTAGTTAAAAAGAGGCAGTAAAGCAAAGGCAAATAAAAAGTGAAGGATTAAAAGACAAAAGAGGCAAGAAAAAGGAGAGCTTTGAAAGTAAAATTTATTATTACTATTTGGTGCGGAAAGCCATAAAGTACATAAAAACAATCTATAGGAAGTTGGAAAGATTTCTTCTCATTACTGGCCTTGAGGCATTTGTGAAATAAGCTGTCGCAAACTGACACATATCAAGGTGGACCACGCTGGGGAAATGGAGCACAGAGTGAAAGGATTCACGTCACAAGAAAAAAAATCCATAAATTTATCCACATGCTGAACAACTGTGAGACTGTCGAGCATGTCAGCTCTGATATCGCGAAGTCGGCCTGCACTCATATTTTCCCCCAGGACTATATAATCTTTCCTTTATGATTCCAGCATTCACGTGTAGAGCTACCAAGTAAAAATTAAGCCTTGTGCCTTGATCTTGCATCTTCATAGACAACTGTCTAAAAATAAATGAAGTGTTTCAAGGACAGAATCTATTAGTGCAGAGGCCAGCCCCTGGCACCTCTTCGGCAAGTGAGGTCACATCTGTGGGAACTGGTCCCATGGCTCCTGCCCTCTCAGAGGGCTCGGCCCCTCCCTGGGGCAGTCCATCCACAGCGGGGCATGTGGAGGCTCTGCAGTGATGGGAGGAGACACAGAACTGTCTTCCACCCCACCCGGTCCCCGGCTGGCTGGAATTTCAGCTTCAGCTGTTTGACAAAGCTGTCCTGGCTGGACGTGGTGCTTTGTGTTAATAACATTTAATTGCAATACTAACCGGGCCTCAAAAAATATCCATTAATAAACAAATAAAATATAAACCTTATTTTTAAATAGTAACTCTTATTTCTTAAATTTTATTGGAAATTTTCTCTTTATGGTTTATGCCCATTTGAAAATGAAAAAATGCTACCTATATGGTCTCTAATTTTCTAAACTCATTTTTAACATCTTTAAAAGCCCTAGATATTTCCAAACTTCATGTCAGGGTGGGGGAGCTGGGCCCCTGGTGGCTGCCCTGACTCCTCTGAGCTCGTGCTCCCTGTGGGGCTCTGAGTCCCCTGTGCAGGGAGGTGCAGCCCATACCACATCTCTCTGTCACCGTGGAGGCATCGCTGCTTTCTCCCTTATTACATTTATACTTCTATTTTTGATAGCTTTTAGAAATTATTGAAAATAGGAAAGACTGATAAGGACTGAGAACCAATATTATATAAAAACCAAGAAACTATAAATAATGACAAAATAATCAGCAGACACCCAAAAAATATTTTTAAATGTTTGATTTTAATGGCTGAAGATTAGAATGTGAAATAAATGTATCATCAGCAGTCCTAGACAGAAATAAAACTTCTGTGTGAAACATATTTAAAATAATCGGGTCACCATTTGGATTCCCATTCGTCCCTTGCAGATTTTGATTAATGTTGTAGCAGGTAATTGTCCTAAGTGCTATAGCAAAACTTACCAAGAAGACAAAGCCAGAACGTTTTCTTCATTTGGAAGGAACATTCATGAAAGAGCCATCACCGATTTCTTAACTTCAGGAGTTGAGATTCTCCGCACACCCCTTGTGCGGCGTCGTGGCCAGTCCCCTCTGCTCAGCGGGACTCTTAGAAGCTCCCAGGCCGGCAGGAGGAGGAGGCCCAGCCCGGCTCCCAGGACACGGCGGAGGCCCTGCTGACTACTGTACAGGGGTGAGAGCCTCACTTTTAAAAGAGGACATGTTTAAAACCCTCACGCTGTTAGGGTTTAAAACCCTAACAGCTGGGAGCCTCGGTCTTCACTTCAGTGCTGATGAAGAGAAACTCCAGCCGACGAGGCCGCAGAAAACACGGCCGGGGAGGGGAAGGCAGACGATGTAAAAGACAAGGGAACTTGAACAACTGCTGCAAATACAAAAAAACACCGTGTCTTTCCTGTTGTCATCTTCTACTCCTTACCAAAAGGTGTTTGTCACCCTCCCCGTAAACCCTGCAGACCCGCCCGCAGAGCCGCCCGGAAGCCTGTGGTGTATTGGCACAGGATGGGTGCAGCTGGGGACGTCACAGCCCCTGCCACCTGTGACACTGCACGGCGGCCAAGCAGGCAGGTGACTGCCATGCCTCTCCCCGCTGGGCAGGCCCCAGGCAGCAGGTGCTCTGGGACTTGTTGGGCAGGGGAGCAGGTACTCGTGTTTGTTCAGCGCTCACGGGCCTGGCACTTGGCACCCAGGGACAGGCATCCCCACGGTAGCCTTTGAGCGAAGCACTATTTTTCATTGTCTCAGGGAAACCTCAGGCTCCTGCAGGAATAACTCGCTCTGCTGTTGGCACCCAGAAAAGCCAGGCCCCCTGACACTGCCGTGCCCTGCTTCCACCGCGCAGCTGTGTCTGTGCCCAGCACAGCCCTCTGTCCGCACCTGCGACTAACTGTAACAGCAGCAGTGATGATGAGTCACCGGAACCAGGACCCACCCAGACTTGCCTTGGCCTGGGACTGGGCTGAGCCCTTGCTGGGAACCCAGCAGATGGGGGTAAGGAGCAGCCATCTCCTGTTACCTCGGAGGCTGACCCTAGACTTGGCTGCAACCTCCCACTGAGGCTGCTGGCCCAGGGGCTGGGTGCGGGAGGGACGGCTGTAGTCTGGGTTCCTGGAGGCCGCTCTGTTGCCCACAGAGGCTCTGCAGGGCCCCTCTATTCACTAAGCTTGGGCCGCCCCTAGACACAGCAAACAGGAAAGAAAGTGGTGTCCAAATTATGTGGCCATAACAAAATTTTGCTGCTGTAAAAAAAATATCAATGTCCAGCCTCCCCGTCCCTGCGCCCTGACAGAAACTATGCCCAGCCTCTGGCCGGTGAGGCCATCAGATAATCTCGGATTGCATCGCCTCTGCCCTAAGCTACCTGATGAGAAAACTGCCCCAGCCACGCTCGCTGGTCCTGCGGGAGGAGCGAGGACCAGGCCAGGGCTCGGTGACGGACGGCAGGAATCCTTGCTGGAACCATTGCTGCGGCCATGGTGATGGATATAGAGTAACAGACACCGTTCGGTGTATGAAGGTAAAAAATTAGTAAAGTGTTTTGAGAATATACCCCCAAACATTATCATTTATACATCTGAAAATGGAACTTGCTCCGTATGTCCACAATGAAGAGTTTAGCTAACTTTCTAGAAGAGTCTGAAGTAATGTTAAGGTCTTTACCCCAGACCCTCTGGCCAATGCCCAGAGAACCTACCTGGGGCTGTAGTCCTTCCTGGGAATGGTCCTTCCCAGTCCAGGACCTTGACTGTTCCTTGAATATCTCATCTTTCATCTTCTCTATGCAGAGGTGATGATATTTATCTCTCAGAGTTTGTGGGAAGATTAAACAAGAGGAGAAAAAATCTAGACACAGGGCCCTGGGGACATCAGTCAAAGCCGGTTCCAGCCTCCTCCCGCCCCCAGGGATCTGAGGTCTAGAAGGACTAGATGTTATGGTCCGGAGAGCGAGAAAAGACCACTTAAGACCGAAACTGAGCCAAATTATGAGTCTTTATTAGCTGGTCAGCGACTGCCCCTGCACCACTTAGAGGTAGCAGCACAGAAAAGCGGCACTCAGCCATGAGAGGCCAGTTCTTTTAAAGGCAAAAATCACACACTGATAAATCATCTAATTGCTTGCATAAGCACAATTACAAAAGCAAAAAGCATTAGTCCTAACCATGGTACAATCTTATCTTGGGCCGACATGGTCTAGGAGGTTTTGGGAATTCTCCCCTTTTTTTAGATTAGTTCCGTAGGAGTTACAAGTCACAGCTGCAACTTTACTTGGAAGCAAGTATAACAACATTAATCTTAGCTAAAGTACATTTGACGTCTCATTATCCAAGCCATATCACCTTCCACACAGGAAGCACTGCTGGGCCACTCAGTGCTCTGGGGCGCTCCGACCCTCTCGCCCAGGCTACTATTTTATCTCCTGGACACCTGTGTGAAACGCACCGTTTTCTTCCTTACATTCTTGGTGCCCTAACGAGGGCGAGATAGCAGGTTCGGGGTCAGTAAGGGTCAGCTGAAAACTTTCCACTCTCTTAAGAAAGCAAGCAAGCATAATACAGAAGCTAATGGCTGGTTATTTGGTCTCTAGGCCCTAACACCAGCTCCAATTGGACTAACTGCTGCCTCCTCCTCTGCTCATTGTGTCCTTGCAACTATGAGGAAAAATGATAGTTGTTCTCTCTGGATGAGTGACATCACTATATAGTTCCCTTGTTATGCTCTCCTCTGTGCCATCATGAATTGACAAGTTCTTTGCAGTAAGAAAGAGAAGGGAGAGCACAGAGGGGCTCGGGATTGTGGAAGTTTTTTTAGAGGGGTTGGGCGTAGAGCCGTGTTGTTTTAGGATAAGTTCCGGAAGGGAGGCCGTCTGTTGAGGTCTGAGAGCCACCAGCCACTCCAGTTTGGCGACTGTTACACCTGGCGCGATTCGACATCGCAGCTGTTGGCTGTCCTCGGCCTTCATTCCCCGCTAGCCGCCTCGGATCTCTGCCATGGCATCCACTTCGACCAACCTCCGGAAAGCAATAGATCTTGCTAGCAAAGCAGCCCAAGAAGACAAAGCTGGGAACTATGAAGAAGCCCTTCTACTCTACCAAAATGCTGTGCAGTATTTTCTCCATGTAGTAAATATGAAACACAGAGTGATAAAGCCAAGCAAAGTATCAGGGCAAAGTGTAAAGAATATCTTGACAGAGCAGAAAATCTAAAGGAGTACCTGAAAAAGAAAGAGAAACCACAGAAGCTGGTGAAGGAGGGACAGCTGAGTCCAGCAGATCAGAAAGGGAATGACAGTGATGGGGAAGGAGAATCTGAGGATCCTGAAAAAAAGAAACTACAGAATCAACTTCAAGGTGCCATTGTTACAGAACGACCAAATGGGAAGTGGAGTGATGTTGCTGGTCTTCAAGGAGCCAAAGAAGCACTTAAAGAGGCTGTGATTCTGCCTATTAAATTTCCTCATCTTTTTACAGGCAAGAGAACACCTTGGAGGGGAATCCTATTATTTGGGCCTCCTGGAACAGGAAAGTCCTATTTAGCCAAAGCTGTAGCAACAGAAGCAAACAACTCAACATTTTTTTCAATATCTTCCTCTGATCTTGTTTCAAAGTGGCTATGTGAAAGTGAAAAATTAGTTAAGAATTTATTCCAACTTGCCAGAGAGAACAAGCCCTCTATTATCTTCATTGATGAAACTGATTCTTTGTGTGGTTCAAGAAGTCAAAATGAAAGTGACCCTGCACGTAGAATTAAAACAGAGTTCCTGCTTCAAACGCAAGGGGTTGGTGTGGACAACAATGCAATTTTGGTTCTGGGAGCCACAAATACACCCTGGGTTCTGGATTCTGCCATCAGGCGAAGATTTGAGAAACGAATTTATATTCCTTTGCCTGAAGCCCATGCCCCAGCACCAGTGTTTAAACTGCACTTGGGGACAATCAGGACAGTGTAACAGAAACACACTTCCGAGAACATGGGAAGAAAACTGACGGGTATTCAGGGGCAGATATAAGTATCATTGTACGGGATGCACTTATGCAGCCTGTAAGAAAAGTACAGTCAGCTACTCATTTTATTTTATTATTTTTTTATTTTATTTATTTATTTATTTATTTATTTTTTGAGACAGAGTCTCACTGTGTTGCCTGGGTTAGAGTGCCGTGGCGTCAGCCTAGCTCACAGCAACCTCAAACTCCTGGGCTCAAGCGATCCTCCTGCCTCAGCCTCCCGAGTAGCTGGGACTACAGGCATGCGCCACCATGCCCGGCTAATTTTTTCTATATATTTTTTTAGTTGTCTGGCTAATTTCTTTCTATTTTTAGTAGAGACGGGATCTCGCTCTTGCTCAGGCTGGTCTCGAACTCCTGAGCTGAAACAATTCTCCCGCCTCGGCCTCCCAGACAGCTAGGATTACAGGCGTGAGCCACCGCGCCCGGCCAGCTACTCATTTTAAAAAGGTTCGTGCACCTTCCTGAGCTGATCCTAACAACCTTGTAGATGATCTGCTAACGCCCTGCTCTCTAGGTGACCCTGGTGCCATTGAAATGACATGGATGGATGTCCCCGGGGGTAAACTTTTGGAGCCAGTTGTTTGCATGTCTAGCACAAAACCCACAGTCAATGAACACGACTTGTTGAAATTAAAGAAGTTTACAGAAGATTTTGGTCAAGAAGGCTAAACCAAAGATGGGGAAGATGTTTACCATGTGTATTGTTTCTTTCATAGATATTTTTGTCTTTCTGAATAGCATTCAGATTATTTCCAGTAAAACTCTTTTACCACAGGGAAGTACACATCTTACTTCAGAGTTCCTTTACCTTTGATTCTGTACTTTTTCTCCATTACCTATCAAATGCTCCTATTAATGAAAAGTATAAGATAACGAGTTATAAAGAAATGAGCAATATATGAATGGCAAAAAAAGAAATTACCCAGTAAGAAGAATATTAGAAATTGATTGACATGCAAAGATTCAAAATTTTTATGAATGGTGGTCTTTGCAAAGAGCATTTATCATTTCTTTTGGACTAAAATGAAACAGGGCTTATTTTATATTTTGAAAACAATTCTTAAACATCATTCTTATCAATGTAAAATTTATTTACTTTATTAAAAATTAAAAATTATAGAATCTTGACTCAGGGATGGGCAATAAAAAGCAAAGAGCACTGTGACTGGGTTGAAAGATTTTGAATTGAGTGATAGCCGGTGCTCTTACTAGTTTTTAATAGGTTGGTTTTATTCCTGTGTAGATTTAAATAATTTCTT
Source organism: Avahi laniger (assembly GCA_963575035.1). Lineage (NCBI taxonomy): Eukaryota > Metazoa > Chordata > Mammalia > Primates > Indriidae > Avahi > Avahi laniger. The sequence continues at coordinate 2,202 of CAUYSK010078304.1, read as the reverse complement.
TAAAAGCAGCAAGCTTTTTATAATTAATTAAATACCTTTCACTGTGCAATCTTAAGAGAAACACTTTCTAAATTAGGAGTTGTCTTTACCTGGAAGAAGAAAATTGTCTATTTCAATGTCTTTTTGCAGCAAGACTGACCAAAACAGGTGGTAAATAAGTATGTAATTTTTAAATAACTGTCATGAATACTGTAACAGGAACCTTTGCTCATGAGGAAATGGCCTCCCTTTGGATGATGGGAACTTGCCGTGTGTGATGTTGGTGTGTGTGTGTGTACATATATATATATATAAATTTCTTTTTTTAATGTAAGGTAGCAGTATAGGGTCTTGTCTTTCACCTTTTAAGATCAGGGAACAGTTTGTCCTGGCCACACATATGTATTAGTATAATGCTTATAAAGCTTTAGAAATGAGCTGATGACCCACTGATAAAATACAAACATGATATTATTTTAATATCCTCACATAATCTGAGGATTGTGTTGTACACTTTAGCATCAACATTAAGTTGTGCCTTGTACATTTGCATTGGCTCCACATGCAAAAGATTAGTAAGTTAGCTAGCATGAGGTAGATTCCTTAATTACTATGAAGTTCTACCTTGCAAATGCTATAGAATAACCCACATTTTTAAAGTATATTTGCACATTTTCCATATTATGCTATATGGTTCCCTTTGGGTTTTCTGTACAGATTGTTTTTGTTAATATTAAATGGAAATCATAGGCCTGAAATATGCTGTTCTTATGTGAAGTAAACTGATATAACCTATTAAAAAAAAAGAGAAGGGTTTTACAATCAGAAAGAACACAGTTGTTTTTAAAAACAAAGGAAAACACGGAGGTTACAATAAATGAAATAATAAAATAAGGTAATGCTTACCAATTGAGTAAAAGCAACAGAAAATAATTGGAAATGCAAGAGAATTATGAATGTGTACGAGAAAGAAAGACGAGATGACAACAAAACAAAATGCGAAGAATGTTTCAGTTGGCAAAAATGGCAAGAATAATGTAAATTTTTCTAATCTCTGTTTTCACATTCCCTTTAATGAATATCTGTGCCTCAGGCCACACATTCAAATAAACTTCATGCCATTCTAGGGTGCTGCGAGGTTAAGAGCAAACAAGATACAGAATCACACATATCTGGGTTCTAATCTTGCCTCTGGAACTTAGTAACAGTATGTCCTTGAGCAAATGACTTGACTTCCCTGACACATACATGGAGAACCTAGCTGCCTAGATTATCACGAGCATGAAGGAAGATGACACAGACAAATGCTTAGCACGGGGCCTGTCAGAGGCATTAAATGGGCTATTGTAGCCGTAACAATACAGAGCTTGATGAGTCTGTAATTTTGCTAGTTATTTGTTTGTTTATATTACTGATCTTGAGTTAAAAATATATATGAGGAGCACCCTCAAATCTCACCACGTTTTAACTTCTTTCCCTGTAGGTCCTACTTCTGCCTTGAGACTGTTTGACACACCTTGCCCCTCCTGTAATGTCCCTCTCCATCTGGACTTCTCATTGTCACTTAAAGTGTCTCTGGGGAGTTTGGGTCGCAGGGTGAGCCAGCGCTCTAGAATCCCTGGTCTATGGATGGTGACAGCTCAGAGAACCTTCAGCGGCAGCAATTCGAGTCTCAGTGTGTCCCTGGACTTCTCAGACCATGGTAACCATAACTGACACATTTCCTAATATATAAAGACAGAATGCGGGAAGTCACCATACACTTGGCCAATTGACCCTCCGTTGTCTGGGGGCAGTGCAACCGGACATTGAAAGCCTCATCTGACTATGACAACGTCCATTACCAGATTCCCAGCACAAGCTTGCAAAGACCCTGTGTGGCTACCATTGGCTGAGACCATGCTAGAAGAGAGACTGATTGATGGTAATGACTCAAATGTCATTCACTGGCCTTCTGCTCCCTAATTTCTCATTCCCTTTGAAACTCCACACTGCCCATAGCAGCATTTCAGAGAATCTCTGGGGAGAAGGGCACACATATGGAGGGCACTATGCTGGTTGCTGGCATGGGGGAGGGTAAATGGTTGGGAGGGGCTCACAGCCTAATGTGAAGACTGATGCTGGAACACAAGAGAGGGTGAGGAAAGGCATTTAAAAAGTTTCAGCTGCAAGTGGAGAAAAAGAGAAGTGATTTGAACTCTGCATACTGGTGAACCGTCAGGC